>VBVQ01000726.1:0-39171 GCA_011636635.1 Tetramorium simillimum | reverse complement strand
TAAGAGTGCATCGGAGTGCACAACAAGTTTACTGGAGATAAGTCTGGCGTTAGATTTCTTGCCGCTTCTGGTGTAATATCGCACTTTCCGAGGACTGTTATAAGCTAAAAATGTAAAATATTTTAGAAGCGACATTTCATTTTTAAATAACAGCTGTATTACCTTTAATTTATATTCTTTCGAAGAATTCTTCTACATGAATTTTAAAATCGTATTCACTATTTTTAACATTTTTACTAAGAAATGTATATTAATATAAGCATGGAAAACTAAAATGGAAAACTTATTTGAAAATGAAAAATCTAAAGTTATTAAAAAAATAAGATTGGTATTACAAATTCAATCATAAATTTATATTGAGAGATTTTTTTAACTTTAGGAATAAACATCAAAGAAAAAGGTGATCATAAAATAAGAATTAGAGATGTCTAGAAATTATCCGCAGCAAGATGATTAAAAATTAAATTCCGGCATTTCTATGTAAAACCTTCGATAGCTGTAGGCACATTCTTCACGAATTTGAATAATCAAACTCGATATGGCTAATCGATTTGCGCACAAGGCAGCGAATAGAAAATCTCTTGATAGTAGCAATGATGTTGATAACACTACAGAGAGGTATCATTGATATTCACCTAATAAACTTTGATATGGCGAAGCAGCCTGTAACGCCATCATAGACCTATCTTTAGGGCTTGATAAGAGAATAAATGCAGCCCTCAGGACTGTCAAGGATACTAGAGGGTAGAATCGATTATGATAAATATCTATGATGACGAGCAAATCGCGTCGACTTTACGCGTGCAAAATACTTAACCACAACCTGTTCGGTTGAAGATCGGAAGAATGTATAGACAGGTGCTAACGCATTTTATCATTAATGTCGCGGTTGATGAAGTTAGCCATCATCATTTAAATATATTATAACTTGTATATGGCACTCATTTTAATATTTTGTACATGTTAAAATGATTAGTTTAAAATAAGAGCCGGTATATTACAAAGCCGGGATATTATTATACATATAGGCAAGCTGTGTTGTGATATTAATAACAGATTATTCTATTTTCCATATATATGTAAATTACATTTTGTTTTATCATAAAAAATGATAGAAAGTACAAGCTTTCTATTATGATGTTTGGCATTTACATTATTTTAAGTAGTTACAAAAATATATATATATTTGTTGGTTCGCCTCGTTCTCTCAATTACCCCCAAAACACCTTCAATTACACTGTTTTACATGAAACTGCACCAAATTATATAGATAGGCAAGAGTAATGAATGCGGTTAAGAATGAAAAATCTATGAGCCTGACTGTGGAATCAATTATGATTAGGGACGGTGCACGTTTTATGGTCCACGTTTGTTGTTTCGCCTGTGGGTTGAAAGTTAAGGCGGAAGGCATTTATCGAAGAACGTTAATTATAAATTGAAAGACGCGCGTCGTAGGCCGAAGGTCGGGGTTATGGTTATGTTAATAGCTAAGATTATGATTATGGTCATGATCTATAATCATAAGTGGCTAAATGCCATGAGAGATCGGCATTGCAGTAACAGAGTAACATGCCTGCATTTTAGATATGTGGATATTTTTATAGTTTCATAAAAACAATTATCTCAAACATCTCGCTTTCGTCGAATAAACATTTTGCTGCTTCAGTTGTTACATTTATTAACACAATATCGGTACATTATACATAATGAAAATATTAAAAATAAATTCTTTAGAAAAAAATTTTTTAATAAATTAAAAATTTATTCTTTTTTTATTATAATATTTTACTTTCACAATTTTATGCTTGAAGAACATTTTGTTGCACAGGACTGACACAGCGGTGAGATTTAATTTAAAAAAAAAAAAAAACGAGCACGCAAGATATCAAAGACAGAATTTAGTTGATATTCTAATGGCGGTATATTTTTGTTCGGAAAATACAATTATTATGAAACAATTATTTGAAGGGCACGGAAATTGCGTAAATATAGGGTAGCGGACAATGCACCGTAATCTACGTACTTTTCCCGTGCAGCAGAGCGACTTTTATGCCTTATCGTGGAATTGATCATTAATTATAGTACAGGACAACAATGGGAGGAGATGCAGACAACAAAAGAGGGGAGGAGTGTGAGTGCCGCTCCATATTCTCTATTTCTGCATGCTTGCAAGCCACACGTGTGCGGGCCGTAATAGTTTCCGGTGTTCGATACAACCGTGCTATGTGTTTTAAGCCTATTTACAATTATTCCAAAGACATCGATAAAGTAGCCTATCTTACAATAAATAATCGTAATTTGTAATAATGAAATATTTATACATGTCACGTAGGGACTGTTCAGGAAGCGCGCATTAAATAGCGTACATAATTTACAATTAAACTCTTTGGGAATCATACAATACACAAGTTACTTTGATAAATCTAATCTAATAAATGATCTTAATCGGTAAAATTACGTGAATTTGTTGGAAGAGAAAGATAAATATATGAATAATTTTATTTCCCGGTTGCTTGTTACGCAATTACATAACCAATTCATTGATTATTTAAATAAGAATTTATATCTGTATTAATCCTTTACTAATCTTATTAGAACGGATATATACGTTTTCGAATAATTCCTGCGTTCATGAAATCGAATAAGAAATATGTATATATGTATATATAGAAAACAAAGAGAAGTTTATTAAGGTGAAATTATTAAAGTTTTCTATTTTAATGTTTAATACAACGAATTACAAGATCTTTGATCAGTGCAACAAGTTTGCATAATGTCTAATATACTAGATGTCAATATTTAAATATTTATAAAAAATTTTTGGCAAAAATATTTACTTATTATATACATCTCTATTTTGATTTAAAATTAAATTCATGAGAATATATCAATATTATTTATGGCAAATTAATTACAACCAATTTATATTTCGACATTACGTACATTACGACATATGGTTCTTAATGCCATGATTTTCATTAACAAATTTATTACAAGCATTTATTACGTGCACTTACCTGAATACTTATTCTGTAAACTGCTGTAACAAATGTTTCCTTTTGCTAATGATGCTGCTGAAATTATATATATATAATATTTTTACTAAAATTCAAGAAAAGGTTATTGATTTTCTTTATCAGTAACAATGTTATATTTTGAAGAAGTTAGCAATCGTGAATATTAATATAGTTCATGTAGAAATAGTTTTTTTAGTGCATGCTGTATAAAATAGAAATCAATAAATGCAATTTTTGTCTTACTTAAATAAAATGCAGAGAGTGCAAAAGATTTTTTAATACTGTCATAATTCATGCCATATAATTTAAACAGTCGAGATTATTAGGGAAAAATAGATGATGTTTATAATAATAGGATGTTACATATGAAACTATTTTATCTTAAACTATCTAGGAATGCAAATAATAATACATAATGAGGTATATATCGAAATTTAATAACAACGCAGCGTTATATTCAATAATATCTTTTCTTTATATTTCTTTTATTCTAAAAATTATATGGCGACGATATGGTGGGGTTCTGCATCCAAGAAACGAGAGAGAAGATAAGCGAGCAAGATGCATATTTGATAATCGATTAATGATGCATCGGAAATTCATTCGATTCGTTTATTCGTTCATTTTTATCATTTTTCGCTCCCGTCTCTTCTCTCTCCTTCCATTTTATCCTCTTTTAAAGACGACGATAAGAAATGTACCTCTCAGGAATGGGGACAGAAGAGAAAAAGGATCGTGGATTTTGAGAATTATATCACAAGATAGTATCGAAAATGGTGATGTTTTACTCAAGAGAGGACAAATCCTGCGGATATTTTACGTATATCGTCTGTAGTGTCTATCTTACATAAAAAACCCGCGGATGAAATTTCAATCGATGCGGCCCCTCGCTTTTGTCCTTTTAATAATTAAAAATATTCGTCTTTGATCTTAACAGTTTCAGTCTCTGAAAATTAAATACATTTCAAACATGGCAGTGCTAGACTGGTTCCGTTTCGTCCTTCGAATCCAGAATTGTGCCGACGATGCGGTCATGCCTGCGTATCATTTTTGCTATTAATAGCTTACTATATCAATTTTCCTATAACATATTCCTTTAAAAACTTCCGCTTGGATTTTTATTAAAAAAAAGGCAAAATTATAATATTTCATTTTTCTTTAATTGTTTACCATATTATGCGATTATTTTGAAATGTTTAATAAACGAAATAAAATGTGAAAAATTTTTGATTATTTTACTAGAAGAATGTCCGAAAACGTAACAATAGGGTGACATAAATAGAAATTAAATTTGTATTAACAATCAAAACAATATTACTTTGTTCAATCTTTAGAATTAATCAGAGAATATAATTGAATATAATTGACATAAACGGCACTACAGAGTTTTTATCCATATCATTAGTTAATCTAATAATTAGCTGTCTTGACAAGCATCACATTCGCGCATCCACGTGCACTTTCCAAATTTTGCCTTTTCGTTATTGTAAGATTCGTAAGCACTAACTCGAAAGAATTGTCTTTTATCCTTAGTACCGTCGAATCGCTCGTTTCATCTCATTCACCAGAGCATGCTTACTTTATTGAAACTATTCAGAATCCATTGAAAATATCGGCACGATCGTGTATATCAAACCGATAGTAAAACGAGAGAAGTCTCGAAAATAACTCCTATTCTTCACTTCTTTTGTTTAGTTCTGTATTATTACCGACTGTCTTTGATGATATAATAATACTCGTCCTCATGTTTTATCCGTATTTTCATCAGGAATCGGTTTTCGAAAATGGCGTATCACTTTGGAAATTACTCTCTATTTTCAAGCGACATTCGAGTCGGATTCCGTATATTTTCTGATTTCGTGAAAATGTCTGGAAACAAACTTTCGTGGAAATAAAACGGCTGTTTAAACAGATAACGTTGCCGATGTTATTGTGGATTTAAATGATACTGGATGGACATACCAAATGAGACTGGACTAATTTCATCTTTATTAAATAAGTTAATAGGTATACAACATCTTTTTGTCATGAAAGTTTGTGAGTCTAGAAAGTTTCACATTATCGCATACATTACGGAATTCTATTATGTGTGAAGTTGCCCCTCTTCTCCATTCATTATTATGACAATCAAACATTATGAACGGTTTCAATAATTATTATCTTTTGCTCCATTATATTCAGAATGTCTAAAAATGTTGAATTATAAATATAGGGCTTTTTACACATTTCTTGAAACATTCATAAAAATAAATGGTTCTTTCGCTACGTGCATTATTGTGAAATGTTTTTCATAATAATGCCGAGACATGGAACTACAGGTCTATTTTTCATACTTCCGAGAAAAATAGTCTGTACTACATTGTTATACTTCATATATGTGTGTACACATATATATGATATGCTGAATTTAAACGGGGTACATTGTTACACGTCGGTCCAATTTCAGTTCCGGCGGAAGTAGTTCACTTTGCCAGTAACTATTATCAAATGTACGACATAATGTGCTCTATTGTGCATGGGAAGCAACTTGCTTTGTATTCAATATTACCGTGATAAAATAGCAGGAATCCATCGATCTCGCATTTAATTCAATTTGCGATCTTTTGCGTTGTGTGGAGTTTAATTTATAAAATGTATAAAATAGTTTGTTTTATAAAAAATTATTTTACGTAAAATTTATATTCTTTGCGATTTATTTTATCATCACGTCATCACTAAAATATTTCTCTAAACGAAATGATGATATTTTCAATGGATTCGTCTACCTATAGGACAACATACACAGAACAAATGATCGATGCGCGTGATTGATGAGTAATGATCGTAGACTTATGTACATGTCAACTGTTTACAATAAATAAGTCTTCAATAAATATACTACTACATATTAATAGATTCTACAAAAAAAGAAAAAAAAACGCAGCGAGGTTTCTCCAACGGATACACTTATCCAGATTCGATGAAACTTTTACTTCGAGAAACAAGGAGATGTGACGGCTTTTCGTTAAATATCATTCAACGAAATTCTTCAAGTGGCACTCGATCATTGGTAATCAAACAATTTCCAAATATTCAGCTGTAATAAGGATTACAAATTTAAATGAATTTAGCGTATTTTATGGCATCGTCATTTAACTCATTACCAATCAATCTTTCGTTTTTGGATTGTATATTTTTATGATAATCGATTTTGTGAAATTAAATTAAACTGATATAGAATTAAAAAATAATAAACATTGTTTTCGTCGCGAGAAACTCGTACAGTGCCATGAGAAACAAGATTTGGTAAATACATATAAATTTATTCGAACATAAAGTTAAATGTGTCGACTTCTTCTGCGATAATTTTGATTAAATATTTCATATACTGATAAATCGTATACTTACATGCAACCTGGAAACCTGAACAAATTATAATTATAATATAATGGAAACGTTAATTAAGACCTTCGGCTAATTTTCACGTCGGCACTGTCGAGCCTGTCGCGAAACAAGTTCCTGAAATAAAATTGGAGACGCAGGGAATAACGATCGAGTAGATGGGACTCGAATGACCAGCATATGCAATTTATGTCGACCTGATTAATCGATCTCCTTGGTAAAATAAGAAAGCCAGTATTCTCTCTTTTTCTCTCTCTCTTTCTCTCTCTCTCTCTCTCTCTACTTCGCTCCATTATAAATACTGAGATTACGTCGAACGAAATTTACTCTACGCATGCCAAATTATATATACGTCGCCCGTAGAAATTGCGTTTTATAGCATTTGATTGCGAGAACGCGAGACAAACTCACAATTTGATTAATTCCCCGCAGGAATTTCTCCAAGCTCGCGATATCTAAACATAGACAGTTACAGATGGCTCTCGGGAAATATCTTTTCCATATTTTATAATTTGTATATGTATAATTTATGCTAGTTAAAAAATTACTTTGTTACGTAGTGCACTAAGCGTAATCGAAAACGTTTCCCTTCATTTCGATGAAATATGCGAAGCGTAATTTCGCCTCTTTAATTAAATTGATACCTATTACTGCCTCGAGAATAATCGTATTTCATGCTCGCAAGTTAAATTGATTTCATCATCTCTATACCATTCTTCTTTTTCAAGTTGCTTATTGTCTTACGCTCCTCGCTTGCTAAAATATCTTCATTAATTCTTTACGCTTACGCGCTAATTGCGCTGGCTAGGACAAAGTTCGGCAGTAATATACAAAATGTTTTTTGATATGTCGGCGAAGTGAGAGCGGTTCATGTCAAGAAAATATTTTACTCAATGACAGCTGTCCAAATAAAATATATAATTTGAAATAACTACTTAATTTTGTTATAATCTGCGGATATTATTTTCTAACTTGCGCGAATATTACTGTCTAAATCTATTATATTCGAGTGCCATTTAATGCAGATCTTGACTTCCCCTTGTATCTTATTTATTCAATTTTATATAACTGACCTTATTTATTGCTCTCCCGATGCATTTTCATGCCTAATAATATTAATAAAATTAGTTAAAAGTGAAACAGTCACATTCATAAATTTCTAAATGTATGATGACGATACATACCTAGATTATTATGCTGAAAATATTCTGTAATTGTTAAAGCTATTGAAATTGTTTGTATTCAAATCGTTGATATTGAAGATTTCTAATTATAAAAGAATTATTATCTTGATTAAGCAATTCATTTTGAAAGTAATATAAATAAAATCCAAAATGCAGTTTTTTCTTACATACATACATATGCAATATGCATTCCTTACAAAATAAATAGCTCAGTATTTATATGCACTGGCATATTCTTAAAGCAATATATAGAATGCTTTTCGGATCTTTACGAACAAGCTTTATCTATAAATTCTTTTAGAATTATATCGAAGTTAAATTTTTGTTGAAAAAAGATCTGAAAGTGCTCGGCAAACAAAGATTATTAGAGTTCAGAAATGGCACATTTGCATGCATTAGGCAGGCACATCGACTTACCATCTTGCAATCGAAAATTACTTGCTTTAAAATCCAATGAAGATTATGATTCTGCGGAATCACCTAGGATACGTAATTATAGGGTGACCTGTTTTGCCACCAGGAAGTACTTTGTGATTAAAGTGCTATCCGGTGGTTTGATATTCTCTCATTTTGATGCTAGCAATTACCCCTTTCAGATAACGAGTATTGGCGGGCACGCTCGTGTCTTGTTTAAACAAACGTGACCAAAGATTCTTTGCTTTTATTAATGTCCATTGATTCTCGACACGAACCGCGTCTCTCATCGTAAATGCTTTGGGAATCGATATCGAAACGATTTCGGTGAACGTTATCACCGTTACGGATTTTTAACTTTAGATCAACATACATCAAAATGTCTACTATTATTAGAAATGTATTATTAACAAACAGCTTTAATACCTATTACAGATAAATTATAGATCATTTTTTAAATGATTTTTGAGTTTGGTATTACTTCAAATTATTCTCATCTTTTTATTATAAGTTAAATAAGCCTTTATTGTAAGGTTGTATAGAGAATGTCTAAATAAATAGTTCTTTTAATATTATTAGAATAAAACTTTGAATTAATTATAAGAAATTCAGTAAAGTTGTATAGGAGAGAAATTGAATAAAATTGCATCGTTTTTTACGTGCGGCTTTCATGTTCACTTAATGTCATAAATCAGATCAGATTGCATTTAATACAATAGAAATTTTCATTAAAAGGTAAAAAATGCTAAAAATAAATTTTAATAATAATTAGATTAATCATAAAATTTAATTATGTTAATAGAAAGAAAGCCTCTAATGTCTAAATATTTATAATTTTTTATCTTTTTAAAAAATTTTTATTATCTGTATATAAGTCTGGTGGCTATTGAGATTTGAAATTTAATACGACGAATACAAATTCATTTTCGATTCATATTTAATTTAATTGCTTGAAATGTTTATTTAAAATTTTTATGACTAAGTCACCGAAATTGCAACCATATCGATCCCCCAACATCGCGAATATCAAAATTTCAGCACGACATGTGTCATGTGCCACCCGCTTGTCGCGTGAATGTGGAGTAAGTCGTAACGTAGAGTGATCGCTATGTACACATTAGTTTACAATGACGTTTTGCGCACAAATCAGCCTCCGGCCATCCGAGGGATGCGTCACATCGCCAGTCTCTCTAGTAGAAATGTCGTTGTAGTTTGCGGGATCATATCGACCATATCACTGTCCTCGCTATTCTTTTCGTCCAATTTAAACGTCGTAACTTCCGCGAGAATTTCGTCAGAGGCTGCCAGCGTGCTGGGCTCCGTGACGATCGCGAGCTCGCTCGTGACGATCGTGGACGACTCCTCGTCGACGAGCGAAGAATACGATAGCGAGGAGTCCTCAGATTCCTGCCAGGATAAGGACGAGGAGGGGGACACTGGCGAGAATTGAGGCAGAGGGGTTGTAATATAGGCGCATATATCATCAGGAACTTTGGTAGTTGACGGTAGAAATGCTATTTTGCTCCTCGACTTCATCGACGACGTCGATTTCGATCGACCCGGCAAAGCCGCGTTACCTCGCGAGGACTTTCCTACCCTACGCGAGCCTATCGGTCTCACAATGTGGTTCCTTGAGGACAGTGGTGGCCTTTTATGGTCAGACCGCGCCGAGCTCGGCCTTGTGATAGAGAAGAGAGCGGTTGACGCACCAAGAAGAGACGGCGAAAAGGACAACGCGGCTGTCGAGGCCCGCTGCTCCCCGCTGCCGGGCGCTGTTAGCGACAAAGAGGCCCGGGACCAGGATGTTGTGCCAGGCCCGTACCGCTTCCGGGACAGTGACGCCACCGTGCTCCCCCGGCTCGTCGGCTGCGGTGTCGTCCTTTTCTTCTTCTTCTTCCCGTCCGTCAAATCAGGCTTTTTACTTTGATTATCGACGACGCTGACGTTTGGCTTTTTCGCATTTGATGTTGGTGCTTTGTTCTTACCGAGCGTGAGATTCCTGCTGCCGTCGTCGACGTCGTCGTCTTTCCGCGACTTCCGCTTCTTCGCCGGCACCGAGAGGGCCTGCCGCCTGCAGGCCTCCTCGCTGGCCGCCCCCTCGCAGGACCTCTTGGATTCCGGCGTGGTCGTGACGGCGCTTACCATCTCCGAGGACGCCTCAGCGAGGTCGGTTACCGATTCCGTGACCAATTCCTCCGCGCCTTGGCACTGGGGTCCGGGCCGCTCGTCCGGCCTGCACCGTCGCTTCCGCTTCTTCCTCTTCTTTCGCTTGCGGCACCTGAACCTGTCTCTACCGTCTTTATCCTGGGGCGACACCTTGGGACAGTTCGGTGGCGCGTCATCGCTAATCTGGCGATGATGATACCAATGACGCACTTTGTGTTGAGCGCCCAGTATCCGCCTCTGCAGGTTCTCCACGCGGTCAGGCGGGGCCACCTGCGTTAGTACCCGAGCATTGGCCGACAGCCTGCCCAGGTTGTGACCTTTGGCTCGTATTCTCTTCGGACGGCCGTAACGGTCCAGACCGAGGTACAGCGTTTTGTTCGCTGTGGACCAGTATACCGAGCTGTACGTATTGTAATTGTGTTGCTCCAGAGTCTCATTGAAAACGCACTCCGCTGTGCAATTGAGCTAAAACAGAAATTGAAGGAATTAATTTTATAAAATGACGAGATTCATCATGTTGAAAGATTCTTGCATGTAAATGTGAAGCTATTAACGAGTTCATAAAGCTGCTGCATTTATTTATACTTTCTTATTTCGTTGTTCTTATCTGATTTAAGAAGATTTATTAACTTATAAAACCATTTTGCCTATTTCTAATGTGGTATGCTAAATGTTAAAACACATGAAATATTATGACCATTTTGTTGATTAATTATCTTCAGCCAATATTTAAATTTGATTTAAATTTGATGTTTATATTCAAGAATGTGAATATCAAGAATTTATAGATGAAAAGAATATCTTGATAATAAATTATTCGAAGCAAATTTAGATAATTATTATTAGTAAAACGTAATATATCCGTTTATTGAAGATTCGATTAGGAATTACAATATATTAATTAACACAATACATATAAATAAGCAAATGGATTGTTTTTAATAACCTAATAAGCCGTAAAAAAGGAATATTAATTGAAATGACTAAATAAAATATTTAAAAAATAATTTTCTATTGAAAGAGATTGAGATTAGTTCAACATTTGCATTTCATTTTACAGAATATCCGAAAGAGTAAAATATACAGTATTCTGTTTATACAGATACATATATTAATTATATGATGTAGAGGTGGCTTTAAGTTTTTCGTAAAGTAAAAAACCAAGATTTTAAACGTATTTCCTTCAAAACAGGATTCTTGCCTATTTATGTGTTCTTTTTTTGGTCGCTGCCTCAATTAAACTGCACTCTCGGTTTGTACGTACACGGCGCAATGTACTATTCGTTCGGTGCAGGATACATTAATGGGTAATGCACACGTGCGCAAAACGAGGTTAATGCAAGTTAAAGCGCTAGCCCGTTTTCTTAACGGGGCATTAAGGGTAATGCGGAACCGGCCGATAATGGTGTACAGTGGACATTAAGTTTTCGCTGGCTGGTAGGGTGTGCCGCGATCTCTGCCTTATACCTAGTAACTTTGTAAATGAAGCGGCGGTGTTCTTCACAGACAATTACATTTGTCGCTTCAGCTGAAGATAGACAAGCGGTTCGAACTGCTTTTTCTCATATCGCGTGGCGCATTTTATATACGAAGTACTTCATACCAGAGAATACAGCAAAGAGCTACGAACGTGAAGTTAAGTTTTTCAAATACGTTGAATAAATAGTTACCTTGTAAAAACTTGGCTTGTCCTTATCAAAATAATAATTATTTTTCTTAATCCAGACTGTAGACCAAAAGAGAAGCTAATTCCGCGTACACCGTGTGAATAAATAGTCCCTCGTTATTACTAACTCTTATGTTAATACATTTGGATCATTCTCACGACAAATGTGTAACCAAATCTTTTTATACCGCGATTAAATGAAATACCGGGAATGATAGACCTTATTGAGGGTCATATGGGCGGCACAAGTACGCTAAACGAGTCGTATTGACCCTCGGATTCTAGTAAGCAGCAGATAACGAGCGATTATGGCGTCAAGGGAGGCGCCGCGAGAAATCTAAACAAACTTTCATATTTTCCCTCGGATATTTACGGCTACGACGAAATGAGGGCTTCGCCAGTCTGTCTTCTCACCATCGGCTTAGATGAGAAATGCAGATGAAATTATTAGGAAAGATCGTTATTTTTTCGAAGCATATGTAAAACTACGCGACACGAATGTAAAACGAACGAAAAATCGAAATAGATTCGACATGTCGATCTCGTCGCATTATCTGTAAATGTAGATTGTCAATGCTGTAAAATTAAGATAATAAGAAAATAAAAAATGAGTTTAGAAATAAATTACTTTGCATGCAAATTGATTGTGTTACAAGATTAAAAGATTGATCAATAAAGCAGTAACGGCATTCCTTTAAAGTAAATGACTTAACACAAATACAATTGTAAATATTAATAATGCGCGTGTATATATATATATATATATATTTATTTATTTATTTAAACAGCGTCTATATTTATTTTTAAATAGAACAATAATACACTGAGTTGCTAATAACTCTTAAAGTTTCCGATTTTTATGAATTGTTAGATAGAAAATGGGAGAAAAAAGTATTAGTAACTGGATTATTTCAGTATTTATTTTCTTAAACTTTTAAATCTTTTAAAGCTTTTTACGGATTAAAAAACTTCAAAAACGATCGCAAATAAACTGTTGGTTACATTAAGTCAGGTCGTTTGGCGGCTATTTCAATGATAGCGGAAGTACGGTGCAAATGCCAAGAATAATGTATACTACACTGCTATAATATATGCAAGAACGTAAACAAGACTTTTGGGGGGATATTAAAATATCACGTGGCAGACAGTATTTGTAACATCTGCAAGAAAATATCTTTTCGTAATTGGATTGTAATAAACCTTCAAAGGAAGTCTCTTTTTTATGCCTAAATATTTCCTCAATATATGTATAAGATATTTTCTTGCTTTTATAATGTATTTTTAAATCAATATATAAGATATAAAACATTCCGCTCTTAAAAAAGGCGTGTTAAATCGGTACTCGAAAGCCTCGAAATATTATTGCCTCTTTTCCGCGATGCTGATTGGTTCTCTCGTTTGGCTCACTTCGTATTGCGAAAGCAGTTATCAGTGCGGAGATGTGTAAATTGTGATAGTTTTGACAGTTAGATTATTGAAAAAGATTAAAAAATTAAAATTTTTTTAATTTTAAGTTTTTTGAAAACTGTAATAACAACGAAAAATAACGCGCGCGAAGCGCCACTAATACTTTTACACACCACTAGTATTTTTAAAAAATTTATTTGGATGTTATAGAAAAAATTTTAATTAAAAAAGTGATAAATTTTATAGCTATATAATTTTTACGTACTATAATACATTTTACATACTATTAAATGTAACTCGGTATTATATGCATGTTATGTCTGCATGTTATATCTTTATCGAGGCGTTATAAACATATGATTGATCTACGGATCATTAAATATCAGGTACCGGATTATAAATTATTCGGGTAGTCGAAAAAATGGATATGGCAACCGCGCGCGCGTGGTCGGTCAATGAGATGCAAGACGAAAGTAAAAAAATGTATAAATTGCGTTTTTTTTTGTTCCTCGAGTCTGCTATTAGTAATTGAAGAATGTTATTCCCAATATATTAAATTTTTTTAGATTTAACGAGAATACGCTTTGTATTTAATTAATATCTTTTTTATTTTAAAAAATACACAACAGCTTTCGAACCAAGTATTTCTTCATTAATTATATTTGAATTAGGAAAAATTTTATTTAATTTACAAACTTTTTAAGCTTTTTGTGCAAATATTTAAGGAATAAAAATCGAGAAAAATGTTTATTATATCATACTTATTTAATAACGCATTTTCTTAAATGTATTTATACTGTATTCATATTTGTATATCCGTTTTTATTTATTTTAAAAAAATTTCAAAAAAGGATTTGTAGAGATACAAAAAAATAAAGCTTTATTTGATTCATTAATTTTTATAAATTTTATTTTAATCTTATTTTTACCAAAAGAATTGCTAGATATTATGATTTCTAGAAAGAGTTCAATGTGCTTTAATCAGTCGAGCGACTTCGAAGAGACTGTTATATAGAGATCGCAGGTGATCTTAACGGCGTGACGCCAATTACAGCGTCGCGAATCGCGAAGTTGTAGTAAATAATGATTTTGTAGAAACAAAACAACTAATGGAGATGGCGGCCGCAAAGAGTGCCAGAAGAATGCAACTACCTTGCTACTTTATAACTCGACTACGTTGCTTGTTCTTCTCGTACGACGGATAATTTATTATCAGTATACTACAATGTATTTCTTGTATTCACGTGCATAAAGGGCCATCAGATGAACACAGAACTTAACCGTTTTGTCTGTATATGAATATTACTTACAAAAGAAATATTTAGTTCAGAAATTATCAGTGTTATTTTCATTTTTTGAACAAAAGACAGCAATGTTATATTTAAGAATATTTTCAAAATAATTTTATTTTAATGTTCGCGGAAAATTTTTTGATAATATTTTCAAAATATTGATGGAATATTTTTTTTGGTTTTCATTGCTTGTTTGAGAATATTTTTAAAAATATTTCGGAATATAAAATTATTTTAAATACTAATCATAAAATATTTTTAAAAAGTTTTGATACTTTTAATATTCTGATTTATATTGTTTATTATTACCTATTTATTATTTATTATTGATGCTTTTACGGTCGTAATTATATGTAAAGTATACGTGAAAAATATATACGTGAAGCTATCTATTATTCTACTAATGCGGGTTAATGTCGCGGCATCTCTTTTTGTTCCTGTTATCATTATAGTGAAAACGATCAGTTTTCACGTGGTGCAAATTGTTAATACTATTATGAGCAAATATCGGTTTTTTGCCTAGGTTAAATATATAATCGCGTAGTTCATTCAAGAGCGCAGATAAGTGACATTTTGTCGATGATCCGCGAATTAACCGCACTCTTAAACAAGAATAACTCATCGTTAATAATCGCGGACAATGCATCCTTTTCTTCATCCGGAATTAAGATTAAATTGTTCTAACATACGTGTTAGATGCATTTATTAAAGAACCCTGTCTAAGTGTCTAACCATTTCGCGAATGTCTGTCGTTCTATTCTAGTATTCTAAAGTATTTCCGCACGCTATTATGTACGTGTCTGTGTCTTATAGTTGAAGACCATTAAACGAGACCATTATGAAAAGGAGGAGTCAGAACTAACTGTTGACACTTGAGAATCAAATTTCAAGAAGCATTAAATATCCATTTTTTTAAATCAATATTTTTACTAAGACAATGTTAAAATGTTAAAATAACGAAAAATAGAGATAGATAAGATAATAGCTGATTTGTATATGAATTAATAGCCCGTTTGCTTGAAGTAGTAAAAAATCATTTTAAGAGGAGATAAATTCGTTTACATTCATGTAAATTTTATACCATATGTATTTCATACTAAAAATTTTATACAATTTCTTTTCAACGAAGATTTAAAACTATTTAATATTTAATTATATATATTTAATCTTTATATTTTCTTTTTTTGATGACTTTAATTTAGATGTAAATATGATGATGTTTATAATAAATAGCATATTCTATATAAGCATTATATTATACAGTATCCAGAACAAATATTTTTTAAATTTTGATTTAATATAGTACATAAAATTGTCATTTAATTTTTTTATTCCTGTTTTAAGACACCGAACAACAACACGAAAAGATGTAATTCGAGAGAAGCAAGCAGCAGGTGCTTTGTTCAGTTCCGCGCAATTAACGAGGTGCAATCGAGTTGACGATAATAATTAGGGTCTTGTCGTAATAATGAATTACGTACAATCCTTTATCGCGTAATTGCAGAGCTAAGAGTTGTCGAGTGTGCGCGCATATTTGCACGTACACATGGGACCAGTTATACGAAGAGCTTTAGAAGTGCCGCTGATCATTCTTTATGTCATTTGGTAATGGAACACTATTATCAGTATTTAGGACAAATTTTCTAGCGTAAGACTAATACGCTACGTTAAATTATCTATGTCATTAGCAATAATAAAATAAAAAATCATAACTAACTTTCGATAGGGAAATAAATTTGATGAAAAATCATATTTATTAAAGAAATGCAAATCTTGCACATGATAATATTTAATATTTATTTTATATTATAAATAAATAACGATTTCTCTATAAATTCCGTTAACATTCGCGCCGATATAATATTCGATTAATGATAATGAAATCGTAGGATTTAGGTTATTAAACCTCTTGTGATAATGCCTACACATTATTTATCCTTTCTCTTTATTAGAAAAGAAAATAAATATATTATCCTAACCAAAATGATCAAAGATAACCGAAAGACACGAATACATGATTATGTACGCAGCCGATATAATTCAATTCGATTCGATTTTGGTAAAGGTCAGAATAGAAATTATTCATGATATTCTAATCGCGCGCCATGATAAATCGTAATATCAATGATCGTAACGTCGATGAAGAAATGCGTTACGTCTAATCCAATTAGTGAATTAATTGTTATTAAAAACCGGTTCGAAGGAAGAGTCGATTACACGCGCCACGCCAATAATCGTAAATTATAGGATTGAATCTTTAATTTCGTTCATACATTGTAGTAGTCACTTGCAATATTGCCGCATTTATATTCCGTAGAAATGGCTTTGAGGTGTTAATAGCGTAATTTTTATTTCTCAACGACAGAAGTTCACACTTTATATATGATTTCTAAGAATCTATTATCCATCTTGTTCCTACTTTCGAGATTTAACACGTTGGTATTATTTCAATAGCAAATCATAAATTATCGCGTTTTTAATTACTGAATAATAGTAAAGATATTTTGTAATATCATCATAATGAAATATCTTCTGTATAATTAACGATAGAAATATTACATTTATACATAAATGAAAAGTATTAATAGAAAAAAATCACAAATTTTAATACAAATATTAATACAAATAATACAATATTAATATTATAATTCATAATAACATAATTTTTGTTTTATTTCTTATTGTTTTTTAACATATATACAATTATTTTTTTTAATCGGCTATATTATTTTATACATGTAACAGAATTATATAGAATTATTGAGTTAAATAAATTATAAATTTATAGAGTTAAACAAATCGCAAATTTATATTGAAATGTTGAAATCACAATTTTACTTAATATAAGTTTCAAGTTAAATGAGAATATAACTGAATGTTTAGAATTTTTTTCCTGGTTTCCAAAACATCAAACAGACATCGGGCGAACGGAAAGATTTAAATCCTTAAAAATGAGGAATAGAGTCTAGATCCCTTTTTTCACATGCGGCAAACGATTTTGTCCAACCTATGTTAGAACTTACGACTATACTTAACTAAAACTGATACGCACATGTCTTTAATATCGTTAATATAATTCATAATATTGTAAATAAATTCATAATATTGCAAAAAACGAAACGCTCGCGAGAAACAACTCGCAGAGTTGTGTAAATAATGATTTTAGTGGTCCCTAAAATTTATCATCAAACGCGAAATAAATGAGATTGATTTTTCCCTGATAAAGCTATTAATTCTGATAAAGAATTTCCCGATCGTCGTTCGACAGTGGCCATTTCGAGACACATTGCGACCGTTCACCAAATACACGAATGAGCATATTTATGGGTTTGATGTCCGAATTCTGGCTGCGCACTGGTGTGGCTGTTGGGGCCCCGGGTCACGGAGTATATTCTTGTTTCGACGATGTCAAGAAGAAGCTGCGCTCGTAAAGCACGCGAAATACGACGTCGGTGTCTACCATGCGAGAAGACACATTACCGAAGAGGAGTGCCAGTGGTTCTTTAACGGCACGCTGGATAATCTTCCTTCCGTCGAATTGTCTCTTTAACTTTGACCGGCGCGGCGGGTGAAGTCCAAGTATCCCGCTGTGAGTTGTCGGGATTGGTACTCGCGTATAATGTGCTAAGATGCCGAAGGATTAACTCGATATTGTAATGGTCAAGTATTTAGTATATTAGTATGTTGCGTCGCGTGTCGATATAATGTATGTCACTATAATAATCTTGTATACTGAAAAAAAATTCTGGTTAAAAATGAACGAATCAGAAAATCTTGTAAGGTTGATCAAATATTCTGATTATTATAATAAAATTCAATACTTTATAACTTATAATATAACCAGATTATTGGATTAATCCTACAAGATTTTTCTGATTCGTTCATTTTTAACTAGAATTTTTTTCAGTGTATAATTTTCACCATTTAATATACGAAATAATTGATACTTTTTGATATGATAAGACGATGTAAGTGTCTAATATATAATGAAATTTGATAAAATATATTCATTCAATGTGCTATAAATTTGTTAAAAAATATACCGAATATTGATTTATTTCAAACATGAAAAAATGTCGATTATGAATTTTATCATTAAAACATAACTAGAAAATTGAATTGCCTCACTTGAACCATTTTTGCAACTGCCATAAAATTTGTAAGGTTTTAAAACTATCAAAGTCTATCAGTTTAGTCATTTTTTACAGTTCGAAGAGCGGGGGCGGAAGACGAGGGCTTTGTCGTATTTATTCATGAATATCATCAGTCAGATCGACATGCACGATTCGCGAGCGATAACGATTATTCCCGTGAATTTTAGACCGTGCTAACAGGGCGAAAATTTGAGGGTGAGAGTTACGGCCAGAAGTGCTCCCTCGAGGCGTGTTCGTCTCTGTAGGATTATTTAGAGGTATTCTTTCAAACGCCCACCAGTCACCCACAAGCCACCAGTCGCCGCCGCCACGACAAGAGAGGTCTCCGAGTTTGTCTCTTTAGCCCAAACGAGACGGGTCGAATGGAACTCGAGAGTGAGTCTCTCTGCCTGTTCCTCCACCTTCCACCTTCCGAATACGACCTATGCGCCGCGCACAAACAGCCGTCTATCATAATATTTGTGCTCGTGTCGGCGACTTGAATTATGTTGTAACGACCAGTCACGAGAAGAAGACGACCCGAAAGAAAGAGTTACGTGTGTTCGTGCGTGCATGAGCGAGAGGAGGGTTGAGGGGGCAGCGGGGGGGCTTGTGGGTGCGCGCATGGGCCTGATGTACGACGGACCAGACGAGGACGTGCTCCGTGTCCGATTTTAACGAGAATACACCCAGATTGGATGCTGATAAAATATCGAACTTCATCCCGAACTGAACCCGTGATGGGCGGGGAAAACGGCTCTCACGGATTAATCTTTCATCCCGATGAATCAAACGCGAGATTTCGACAGGTCCTGAATGCCTCGATCATCATCATCCTGTTTGTTACGTTTGAGTGTTTTGGAAGAAATGTGGATAGTCGTACTCTTTTTTTTTTAATATTTTGTGTTGAAACAGATTTTAATGGAATAAATATGAAAACTAATATGAAATCAGATCGATCGAAATGAATTTTGAGATTATCATCTGTCCATATATATTTAGCACATATATCTTCATTATTCGAGATAATATTTTTTGAAATAATGGTCACGATGGTTAAAAAACAAAGAAAATATCTGATCCAAGATATAATTTATGGATCTAGATGCATCTCGATTACAAGCATGTTACATGCGTGTTTTATGTGCGTAAAAACATAGCTGAAGATAGATACATTCTACTAAAACCTGCTGCTGAAGATATAGCTACGATGATACAAGATACTTTTATTTATTACCTCATCTCGGTATTTATCTATGTGTGTTTTTAACTTTACGTTTAAAAATATTTCTATTTTATGATTACTCAGATGAGGTATTAACTCGCCAATAAATTCTACTAGTGTTTTCGCTAATAGAATTTGTTCAAACTGTCGGCATTTATATCAATTAATAAAAATAGCAATAAATTTGTAAATTTAAATCTTAAAAATCTAATTTTTCTCCCTAAAATGAAATATCTACTTATATATTAAATAAAATATATTTTTTTATATATTTATAAATATAATATGATATACCTTGAAAATTTTTATCTAATTTTCCTTATTTAATAATTATTTAGTAATAGTTACTCTTTTATTAAATATCAAAATAGAAAATTACGCGAACATTTCCAAAAATTAATATTTTCCTGCAAGTTTTAAGTAAAATGTAACGAATTTCTATAATAATAATTCTTTTAAAATAGGAAGCAGTTTTTTTGTCAGGCGTTTTATAAGTCGTAATATTATACAAAAACAAAATATCTCTGTAAAAATAACTCTATGTAACGGAGCATATGTGTAAATCCCTTTTGGTATATCTCTGGAATTTACATGTACATTCATGACACAACTAACTGACAGAAACATCAGTTTTCCATCGACCGATCATCATGTGAGACAGCACATGTGCGTCGAAATCGTAAAAAAGAGGCTTGCTTCGTGGCGAGAAGAAAATCCGAGAATCGACTTACCCCGAGATCAACGAGTCTGGAGTCACCCGGACTGTATTTATGTGTGACACCCTGTTTCTCGATAAGGCCGGCAGCTAATTAAACTTGAAAGCCGGCCGAGCTACAAGAAACACCCCCCCTGCTGTTGTTTGACGTTGCTCCACGTTTCAGAACAAGGTCCGTGAATCGTTTTCGACGACCAAGATTCCGGGCTGCGCGCGTAATACACTGAGTGAACGCGATCGTCTTAAAATTTTTAGTGTACGTAATTAGGTATCATACAAAGAATTTAGAATAAAAAGTATCTATCTTCGTCTATAAATTATCACATTTACTAAACATAAAATTCTAAATTTAAAAAACGATTTAAAAGAATTATTCATAACTTAATTCTTTCGTTCTGACTCTTTTATATACATTATTAATTACAGATAATATTTTATTCTGGAGGATTTATGAAAATACTTAACATTATTTAGTATAAAATCGAGTGGTTTTATTAAAATAAAATATGTTTAGATTAAAAAAAGGAGCTGTAATACTGCTTGTCAATTTCGATTTCTGTTTCCACATACTAATACATTAATACATTATATTTTTCTTACCATTTGAGCAATGGCGAGTTGTTCCACTTTATCCTAAACTAGCAAAACGGAGTTATTCCATCTCAATTCAAACAAACAGCGCATACTATGCTAGAGCGAAAATAGCTTGACCGGCAAAGAGTTGCATGCCTTTGTCTTGTGTGAAGAGTTCAATAGTTTGGAAATAGCAGTTTGAAGATACTTCCTGTAAATGCTTTATATTTCCTCAAATTATTTTATATATCCTTTTTTCATTTTCCACGAAAGCAAATAAATTGAAATAAATAAAATAAAATCTACAAAAAGCGTATCATATAAAATAAAAAATAAAAATAAAATGGATTTTCATTATTAATCATTGCATGGTAATAACATAACATATTCCCCTTTACTTAACAAAATTAATAATATTATTCTATCGATAATTTCCATTAAAATTTGTGTTTTACATTACGTGTCGCGGAAAAGGAGTAAATGGCAATCGAACACTAACAATAAAATTCAGAACAGGCGAGAACAAAATCTTCAGCGAGCTTTATCGCTATTTATTCGACTCATTCCGTTTTATTGAATCGTGAGTTTCAAATCCAGTTTGATCGCGAGAAGAAAGGAGACTCAAGTTGCTCTGGGTATTCATCGAGTCGCCATAACCGCTCCTGCTTATCTCCGACTTGGTTCGCCTCGGTTGCATGTTAATTTATATGCGTCTACTATCTATCGCGAGATGGGTAAAGGTTGGTATAGAATCGCGTCTCATCAAGGGACACCCTGCGGCAGCTGTACTTATCGATTGCGTAGGCGACCAACTCGCCTCGTTACACTTGCAATTTTGCTCTTTTCTTCGCCACTTCGACATGGAGTTTCTCACATTTCACGAGATCAGAAAGATAGGGACAAACGGAATTGACAAGCTACATCGAGGAAAACGTGAAAACCATTACGCTACAGAAATTTAAAGTATTTCTATGAATTTCCATTAGCAGAAAGCTCGACGTTGGACTAGATGAACAAAGCATAAAATGCTAGTTTATATATTTTTTGTATTTTATTTCTGATTTTTTAATATCTACTAGTTGATAGATAAAGTGAACACTATTACATAGAAGTAATATTTTTTATTCTAAATTAACAAATAACAATTTGTATGTAATATATTGTAAACACGAAAAAATGTAAGTTTCTAAAATTAAAATAATATTGTGCATGTCGTTTCATCTTGCAACAAGATATACCTAATCCAATCGCATGTCGTTAAAATAAAAGTAATTGAGGCTGCCTGATGTTCGCACCTCCCTTTTTGTAACACCTCCAGGTATCATGCCTTTCGTGCGAAGCCGGTTGAGACGAACAGAGGCCGCAGGGTAAACGAATTACGGGTCTGCAGAGTAGAAAATGGATATCTACAACCTCTGTGAAGTTAACACGATTTTCAGAATTTTGATATAATTGATGAAAGTGGACTAGTTCTTCCTCAAAAAGTTTTAAAGTTGTTGGTTGATTTCATCGAAAAAAAATTTTTGGTGATTAAATATGAAAGTAAAAGTCTGAAAATTTCGTAGGACCAACTTTTCGTTTATATTATATAAAAATTGATAACATTTTATTTGCTTTAATCAAAATTGATTTTGGTGATATTTTTTGATAGAATTTGAAATGTAAAATTTTTTCGAGAATACCAAATTTTTGAAACTAAATTGTAATCCAAGAAATTTTAAACAAGTAGCACATGTTAGTTTTTTGTATTTTAGATACATTTAAAAAACATATATAAAATGTATATAAACTATCATATGTTACCTAGAAGTTCCCATCCAAAAAATATCTGTCAAAATTTGTTTATTGTTTGGACTATTAATTGTCAGAGTTTTTCTAAATAAATAAAAAATTAATTTTTGTTTCTTGAGTTACGAAATAATATGATAATTACGGATATTTTGAATAATTGAGTCTTCAGTAGTTTTCCTAAACGCAATGCAGTTTTACAATATTCTCGAATGCATATAGCAGAGAATCACTGCATTCCGCGTCGATTTTGACACAATTTTTGTAACTTATAATTAGTTTATTACATCTATTATCTATACCATAATTTCTTACATTTTTTTTCTTTATATTAAAGTTGATCGCGAAAATTAAATTGTAATTAATTTAATTTTCCTTTTCTTTCTTTTGTAAAGAATTAACGACATAAAGGCAAATTACGTAAGCAATAATTATTAAAGATATAATAGAAAAGATACACAAGTTTAATGCCAATTTAAAACTGAGTTAATGATCTAATTGTCAATTAGACCGTCTCAATGAACTCGCTATTATATATAGTGGAGGAAAAGAGTGCAATGCCAAGTAGATAAATCCGCGGTGTGTTTTGCATGTCGCGTGAAGAATTGTGATGCTTCAACTTCTTACTAATAAACAGGATGAAATTTGCGTTAAGTACTTCGCGTAAAGTTATCTCGCGCTTCTCATCGTAAACATGCGTGCGAGAAGAAATAAATTCGTCTTGCAACAAGGTGCATAAAGTGATAAAAACCACATAATTAAGTCAGCAGTATCCGTGTTAATTTCTATTCATTCGTGAAATTATAATAAAAAAAATGAAACAAGAAATTAGCTTCTGAATGAAGATCGCCGCATCTCGTTGAATGCTTCAAGTTCTTTTTTGATGAGATAGAAAGTCCCAGGTAATATATTCATATGATTGAACATGATAAGTCTTCATGTAAGCTCTCTTTTCTTTTTCTTATTTTGTTTTAGTTTATTCATAAGTTAAAGAACAGTCGATGAAAAATCGATTGATTTTTAGACACTTCCACAAAAAATAAAACTCATGTTCAAGCAACTGTACATATTTATTTTTTAAACTATGAAATATTTTTTCTAGATTTTTTCGAAACATTTAACAATTTCATTCACACTCTAACAATTTCATTTTTCACGGATCAAAATAAATTTTAATGTATTTCCTAAGATTGGATAAAAATTCCTTGTTTACATAGTTTTACTTAAAAGGAAGATTGTCCTGATTACCTCAATTGAGTTATGATTGATTTTCATACGTAGAGAAAATTACGTTACGCTAAATTATACTGTACGAAAATTGACAGTAAATTGGCCCGTTGATTATCTTGCATTCCTGTTGATAATGTCTTTCCAAATTCATGCATAATCGTGGTATAAAGCTTAGCAACTTGCGGTTTGGAGATTCGCCAGCTAATAAAAAGTGTTGATCCTCGGCAGTTATTATCGTTTGGTACACGTTATTCACGTAAATCCACCAAATGGTACACGCTACTATATTATTTCATCTAAGTGATCTTAAAAAAGAACAAATAATTTTATAATCACTTATTACAAATAATTTTGTTAGATACTTATGTAGAATAAAAAAATTGTGCATGGTCATCTTTAAAGCTAATTTTTACATTCGCTGCAATTTCTTATTCAATTATTTCAATAATAACAATAAAATTAAATCAATTTAATCTGTCGGATTTACCCGTCAAGAAATATAGTTTTTACGTGGTTTATGTATTTTACTCTGCATATGTATTGCAATCGTCGAAGAGTTACAAGCAATAACTGCTATAAGCATTATAATTTTGCCTGAGGGATTGGTGTAAGCGCCACGCTTCGTTTCACACTGCGAAGACAGCTGCCGAGCTCGATGGTTATTGTTAAAGCAAACGGAAAGTTGGAAATAACCGTAGGGCAATCCGTATTATACGTGCGTGAAAATCTACAGATACTTAAATCAAAGTCTAGTTGATGTGACACATTGCATCACATGCTACTATAATTGATCTTTTTATAAAAAAAATTCTTCAGCTTTTAATTTATTAATCTATATATTAAAAAAATTTGTTAATATCATTTTATTTATTTGTGTCAAATAAGTAAATTGTACTATCTTGCGTTTAATTTTATAAAATATATATTTAACTTGGAATTATGAATAATTTTTAAAATAACAGATTGATCAGACTCCGATCTCAGGATTTGTATGTCACGTCACATAAATTTGATTAAGAAAATTCTTAGAAAGAACATCGAGAGATGATATCAGACCCGCGAGGATACGGTTGATTTCTTCGAGAAATGCGAGCTTCGGCTAATTATCTTAAATACTTAATTTGTATCCCGTGGAATTCGTGGCTTTTCGCTGCGTCCGTGTAGCTTCAAAGGCGGATCTCGGCGAATGGAAATCGAAGGTGTATGGAAATCGCGTCGCAAAGAAATGACCGCGCGGAGATTTGGTCGGATAATGCTTAATTGGGAGTTTAGTTACACGTGCGGGTGATTATTCGAGATATCGGATCTTTCAGTGACCTGTTTAATCGTACCGACGCTGACTTTTAAATTAGGAATTTTGATAAGAAGCAAAATGCAACTTCCTCTCACGATATGTAAAAATATGTACACATTTTAGGAAGACAAAATATATTGGATGAAAAGAAACGTTAAAATCATAGTTCACAATGGTAACGATTATTACACGAATAGCCGGAAAAATGTCAAACAAGAGCTTTGTATGAAAAGTGAGATCGGTATGGTTATTTTCATGAAACATGAAACATATTTGCGAAGCTTCCGCATGAAATAACGCGTTTGACCTGAGATTATATCTACTTCCTGTATCACTTTGAAGTCTCTCTCGGTCCCGAGCGGAGATGCTTATCGATGTCATAAAGTAATCTGCCGCGCGATTTTAAATCGGATTATATCCCCATTCCCACGCAACCAATGCAGATCGATGCATGATAACCGGCACAAAATCGTATCGAACAACCATTTCCCTCCATTCGAGTCATATTCAACCGGTCAATCGACGCGGAATGCAGTGATTCTCTGCTATATGCATTCGAGAATATTGTAAAACTGCCTTGCGTGTGTGTGAATAATAAATTAGGTAACAGATTCTAGAAGTGTTTTAGTATCTCAGATTTTTTCGTTTAAAATTCTAGTAAGAACGTAATCAAATTTTCTGATATCAGCACATTGTGTGTGCAATGACAATCAATATTCTGTTAATTTTACACTTTTTTGATAATTACGTATCAACCTCTCGGCAATATAAATGCAAACATTTCTGTTCTTGGAAAATCACGAGAAGGGTGTACGTTGTTTTTTCGTAATGATACGTCGCATTGACTTGTACTTGCCCGCCTATTTGCCGTAACCATTTTCCGCGAAAGAATTTAAAAGGAAAAGCATACTCAAAGTGGCAGGTGCCGGGTAGTAAAATCGTCTAAGTGCTAGCCATTTCACAGGACAGCTCAGATTCGAATTAAAAATATAGTTACAGTGTTTCTTTCATCGGTTTTTCCTTCGACCTTTTTCCGTTCTTCGAGACTACTAAATCTAAAAACCGATCTCGATAATCGCAGAGACACATACATTTATTGTTTCAAACAATTATATTTCAATTATATAAAAAGCACTAAGGAAGTAAATTTTAATTATTTTTCAAAAATTTTTATCTAATTGACAATGAGTAAAATAAATTTATACAATTATATTATACGTACAACACGCTAGTGTTGCATATACAAATGCATATGTCAATTTGTGCCGGTTTAGTTAACAAATTCATGACGAATACCTATTTGGCTATTTAATTACATCTGGCTTGTACAACAAATAATGCGCTTTCCGCCAAAACTGGTTTAAGTGATTCTTGAATACTATTACACCTATTATGCATTTCATTCATGCGAGTAATGATCTGGCAATCGTGCATTTCCGTATGCTGCTTTCTGAAAAGTCATTACTCTACAATCATCGCGAGAGTAACAGTGAATAAGAGCGGATATCTTGTCTTAGTAGCATTTCATAATTCTTGCGTGATATGCTTATTAGCTGTCTTCGATATGTCTGCTTGCTCGTGCAGAGCATCTTCAGCAGCTGGTTCGCGTTTATTCGAGAATGTGACAATATTTGTGCTATGAATTCATTACTAGAACTCAGAACTGTCTATGTATAAATATGTATATGAAGGTAGAACGTAGAGAATAATCTAATTTATGGCTGTGTTTTAATATTCGTTAATGATTTCTTCAGTCAATTTGAAATTGGCTTCGCTTTAACGACCATTTAAGCTAATATTACTGTTTTCTTTTTGAACTTGAATTATAATAAATGTATGAGTTTTTATTATTTTATTTATAATTTTATCTAATATATATGTAGGAATATGAGTCGAAATTCTGAGGATTCTCACTTCTTCTCTTCGTGAACTTAGACTTTATTTCGAGAACAACAGATACAACGATACGCGGATACGAAATATTTACAAGAGCGCGGTCGATTTTTTTTCGCTGTTTACGGAATTTTGTCGCTTCCTTACATTATTTCGCTCGCGAGAGCCGATCTCTCACCTTGCCAAATCTTATGTGGACTAATAATATTACAACACGCTTGGAAATAATTACACGTGATCACAGTCATGTACAAAATAAACAAGTCCTTCTCGAAAAAACGGTAACCGAACTCCAACCGAAATAGGAATATAAATATCGTATACGAAATATGTATCAAGACATGGCAAGGAACTTTTCCTACATATATTATTTTATTAAACCAAAATAGAATTGAAGTAATTAATAAAATTTTATTTTATTACAATCTTGAAGTTCAATACATCAAAGTTATTTAATTATTGAATTAAACATTTACCGAAGAACTGAAGAAATGATCAATGTCGTAAATTTGGATGTCGTTGATATCACATAGACGTACGTACATATTTTGCAAATAAAAATCGTGTATTCAACTGAATACTAACTTTTAATAACTTTTAATAACTTTTCCAATCATACAGAGCTCTGTTGAAATGCAATTAACTATGAAATTCAATTATCGAATGATGAAGAATCAAATCTCAGAAAGAAATCGATTTCGAATGGCAAATTACGGCCGTACTGATTGTGGATACGAAATTTCTTATCTAATGCGCAACGAGTGCCTCTAGGGAGAGCAAGTTTAGCGCAATCACGAGTGTCAAATCGTTTATTGGCCGTATCTAATAATTTCCGGCGTCTACAAGAACAGTCTTGATAAGATCACTCCGAATCGAGTGGCACCGTCGCGTCGCGCCTCTCGCATTATCAAGCGATCTTCCGGAGATCCGCAGGGGCACATCAGAGCGATGCGAGGACGACTCCGCACATGCAAAGTACAAGCTACAAACCTGCTCTTGTGCAGAAACAAAAAAAAAAGATCGAGAGAGGCGCGTCGACGACGTGGGAGGGGAAGATCATTATTAATACTCATCGTTTCTATTTTTTCTTTATTATTTATAAATAAATAAATGTACGTTGTAGGATTACGATAAGAAATTCACAGTCGTCAGAGTGGCGTTATGAATAGCTGATTTCATTTAAAGTTATGTATCATTTTATCTTATTCTCTATTTGTCGTTAGGTTCGAAAATCAGGTTTCATTGAAGTGAAAAGTCGACTAGTGTTCTTTTCTTGCAAGTCTAATATAATGTTAAACGAGAGTATTTCTCATGTCCGAGACATAAATGTAAAGATTTACCATGTCGTCCGGCCGCGAAGAGCGTGCGAACGATGGTAAAGACGAAGAATATCCGATAACAAGGCAGATATTTAACGTTCCGAACACGCGGAATGGCGCCTCTCGTTGTGATTGCGCCATCAAAGGTACCGACCTTACGTCCATCTAGATTGGGATTTTCGGGATCGGCCGCGCGAAAGAGGGAGAATACCCGCCGCGAGAGTTCGTTTAACTTTCAAATTGACCCCGATTTAAACCGCAAAAAGACATCGACGATGTCGGTAGACACGACTCTTCAGTGGATCCAATTTGCCGGTGAGGTGTGAAACGACGCGTCGGTCGTTTAGACCCTTAGAGGAAGGAAAAGATGGGCGTAAGTTGCCTTGAGGATTTACACCGACGATATCGAAATTATTCATAAGGATAAAACTTGTACGAAAACCGAACAATCTCCATTTATACTTAATAAAAACCTATTGCAATTGATAAATTTTATTCCGTTAAATTTTACGCGAGTTTTGATTTTTTATAATATTATTTGTACAATATTGTTTCAAACTTTTTGAATATTTTCATATTTTTATATTATTTAATACGTATATAATGCTTGAATATTCAAATGCAATTAATAAGAACCGTTTTGTCTTTAATCTTAATTTATATTTCTTCAAATTTATTTTTTGATTCTAATGACTCATCTTTTAAATTATATAGACAAGTAATATTGGGTTATAAATATTATTCGTACTGTTAATATAAACATCGCTTTTGGAATAAAAGTAAGAACGAAAATAAATCCTTGTTTAATAAAAAATAAGATTGAGCTAAAATGTGCAAAAGAATTCTTTAACATAAACTTGGATTTGTATAATGAACTTTGATTACAGACCTTATTTGCAGTAAATTGCACATTTCCCGTAATTTGAAGTAAAGCAGCGATAACTCTATAATAATAAAAAAATTTCCCTATTACAATTAATTTGTATTTTATGTAATGAATTATTTAATAGATTAAATAATTAACGGAGGTGATATTCTATGAGAATATTAATGTGATCGATATTTATGAACCCCTTGGGTAATCGATATATCGAAATTTATTCTCCTCGAATAAATTCAGAGCATATTTTATTAATTGCATTAGATATTAAATTCATTCCTTACATACACATGTTACTATTTTGAGTAAAAAATTGATAACACGGTTAATAACGAATATAAAATATAGCGATCTCAAGATCTCTCCAGCGTCATAATAAATACACCCTGCATCGTGTATATTATGTGCAACCACGTAGCAGAAACTGTATGAGAACTTGATTGCAATCAGGTAGAAGTGCAATGCGCTCTTTGAAATTTACTTCGTGGATCATCTTGTCCGCGGCCAATCAAGTGCAATTATTAATGTTCCTGATAATACCGAGAGCAGTGAAAAAAGCTTCTTCGATCAACGACCGTCAGCACGCAATTGCATTACGTACATATTCCAAGCAAGATCATTTTGCAATTTTTAAGTACAATTTACCTTTTCGTTTTGTCAAGTACTTTATAAAAATGATTAATAGATTCGCTAGTAAAGAACTTAATATCCGCCTAGATAAAAAAAAAATGATATTTTGATTTCTTTTAATTGCTTTTTGTCTAAAAAAAGCTATCGAATCATCGTAGTTTTAGAATCACAGGCAATTGACAACTTAAATCGCAGGGAATTGAACTTCAGGAATCTGAATTAATTTTATTCTTTAATTAGTTTTAAGTACATTTTATTTATATAACTAGATAGATAGTTAACTTAATGTTCAGTTATTAAAATATTTTATACTTAATATACTAAAAAATTGTCGGAAACCATGACGCAATTAAATATATGAAAAATTGATTGTTACTACTAGAAGTTGCTCGCCAATTTATAGTCATTCCACATTGCACAAACTATTAATTTGTAAAGGAAAGAAAAAGAAATTCATGAAAATTTACAGAGTTAAAGCTCACATTTATTAATCGTCGAATAGCACAAATACGTAAAACGAGCAGCCTTTTCCAAGCCTTCGTTCAGTGTGTTTTTCATTCCGCACACATAAAAAATAACGATCCGGTGATTAGATCAGTCTTTAAACGTGTGTTGATTAGTACATCAGAATTCTGATATTCTAGAATTCTGCTCGATGATCTTTGCCGCGGCAATATTAGAGTTTATTCGTATTCCGAAGTAACGATTATACGAGGATCGTACGAGTCGGTCGGAGCGAGCACGTGTTCGATGACGATGACGACAACGTCGCTCGTAGGGATACACCGCGTGCTCAAACGACCTTCGGATCTATTCTCGACCTAACGTAATATCTGCTCCGCGCGCGAGCACTTCCTCCGCGTGTTCCGAGTGGTCCATTTGCATCTGGTAGGCTAGGTAGACCGATAATCAGACGGTCGGCCGGCCGGCTTTCTCGGGCTGCCCTTCGTGCTTCACGCTTCCGATTAACCGCCGAGTGTTTCGCATTCCGCGGGTAGCTTCTTCTGGCTGCTTCGTCCACCACGACGACAAAGCAGCGCGTGACGGCGGTTCTCAAACCGCCTTCTGCTACTCTGATTTTAATGCCGTCGTGCGTATGTAACTGACACGTCAGACAATATTTATGGATTCACGGAAAATGTCTGCTTTTGTTTCTTTTCGCACAAATAATTATGTCTTGAGTCTTTCTATTGCGATGGATGGATTTTTATTAATCTGTATTAACGGATCTTTTGCCACGAAAAGTGACTCGAATTTGTTGTACAAATTTACTTATTTTATATTTAACCAATTCTTTTTTTAATAAATTAAAATTTAATATAATGTAAATACCATTTTACAATATAATTTGGCATTAAGTTTAATCACTGAGAAAAAAATATATAAGTTACTTTTGGCTTCAATCATAATTTTATAATATTTCTAACAATAAATGTGATTAACTTAACTATATACATTATGTTAATCATAATTATTGTTAGAAATGTTATAAGATTGTGGTTGAGGCTAAAAGTAACTATATTTTTCTCTCAGTAATAGAAAATTATTTTGAAGAAACTTGTATAACAAAAAATTTTTTGATTCATCGAAGAATCCGGCATTTTGATTAAATAATTTCAAGAGTGCCATTTACATACATTCTTACTTTCCTATGGCGTTAATTTTTAATAAATAACTCTACCTTAGAATTATCATTTAAACGATCACATGGATATCCGTAGGAGGTTGTCAATCGCATCTTATTGTCAAGCATTTTATGAGGTGGGAACGTTTATCGCTCGATTATTTCTCGCTGATAATTTCGACGTTTCGAAAGGGTTGACGGGAGGATCCCCCGTGCCTTCTCTCGTCGTGTCGTAAAACAGCGGGAGCGTAGAGAAACGTGTCAGGCGGCTGTTACAGATCTGAGGGAACATGCTCCCCGAGGGCGTCATCGTGAAATTACATAAGTCCTTCGAGTGGTGTTCCCGACCGGCTGCGTGCTCCACTTGAGGCACGGTCAAGTGTCACGCGCAAAAACTACGGTTGTACGCAAGCACCGACGATTGATAAATATCTATTTTTTTTTTTCGTCGCCCAAGTATCGGTCGGTCGATCTCTCAACTCAGAGGATAGCTATGTTTATACTTAGATACACGTACGAGATGTAGATGCACACTAGATATTGTACCTCGTAAAAGTTTTCACACGTATGGATGGATTTAGAGACTCGCGGGATTTAAACTGACAACTTGATCGTTTCAAATCATCAGCGTGATTTTTATGATAATGCGATTACTAGAAAGCTTGACGACTACTTAACGCGTTTTTTGAAAATAAAAGCAGATCTTGAGATTTAATCAAGCGTTGAAAATGTATGCGCAAGTTAATTTCTATGTCAGTAAATGCGTCATAAATGCATTATTTAATTAGCATGTTGATGAAATGATTGAATTTTTAAGCCGCTTCTATAACTGATTAGATAATGGATTTGTAAAACGAAGTAATAACAGTTCGTGAATGTAATTGTGCATTGACTGAATCGACTTCTTCTTCATAGGCTGTACAGTTTTTGCGAGATACAGTATCCATTGATACTCAATGTTCGGATCATAAAGGTATTATTTCGTGAAAAATCACACTATGATTGGAAGTGTAAGAAGCGAGAAGCATTGCTCTTTTATTGACGTGCTAGCTATTATAAGATTCTCAGATCTGAACAAGCAGGAAGAAAACCGATTTCATATCAGACATGAATATGCGTGCATCGAGAAATGAATTTAAAGCCAGTGAGATTTCCTTTATCCTTTAATTATCTACCACCTGGAGCCGTGTAAACAGGAAATAAAGCCGATCAACCTAATCATAGGTAAGGTATGTCCGGCATGCACGCAAATACGCCCGGTACAAATGAAACGATACGCTATACTGAAAGGAAGCATCGATCTTTGGAGTAGAACGAGATTACTTATTGGGTTTGTATATCAGAACGCCGCAATAAAACTGAAATTGATTAACGATAGTCGACTACAAAATAAGATTACTTTCGCTTTAAAATTACTTTCCCATACCTACATCGATTTCGTATATATTAATCGTTAACTTTCCGAAAACTCCAAAAAACATTTTGTCAAATGACATTATGACTACATAACAAATAATGTTTCTGTTTTAAAGTATAGTCTCAAAATTTCTGCAAAATTTTACATTTTAACTTTGAAAACATTTTTTAATCCGTAAAATTTATATCATTTAACATATATTTATACATTCAATTATTATTCGGTGTTCTGAGTTTTTTTTATAACTTATGTCAATATGATATTCTTTCATGATATATTTTTTATTCAGTTATTAAATTGAATTTTTTTAAGTATACTATATTTTTGTATAAATATCTTTTTAAGTATATAGGAAAAATAATATTTTTGACAGAGATGAATAAATAATTTTAATTCCAATAAATAAGAATTCTGTACCTACGATTCGAAGAGAAAAATGTTTTCGATCAATTTGCTTGATTTTATGATATGTTTTAATTTAATGTCCCTGATAAAAATTTAATTTCGAAAAACAAAAGTTTCTGTCCAGTTTCTGAATTATAAGCATTTGAAAATCTTCTTTTTATAGTTTATATATGTGCTATACATACGTACATAGCTTTTCCTTGGTACATAAAGCTGCAACTTGTTCTGTCATCATTAATGAAGAAGTACTCTTAAGTACTAAAGCAGTTAAGGAGTATATTAAAAAAAGAGTCATGTATGCAGCCTGTAAAAGATATTTGCAAATGATTTATTATACTAGAAACAAACTAGACACAAAACTTGTTTGCTCTTTGAAATTTTAACCAGAGACAAAAACTACAATATATCACAAATTCAAACAAATTAATTATAAACCTTTTTTTCTCATAAAAATCGTGGGAACTTTTTTTAACATCTTACTAATAGGATACTTAAAGCAATTTTATATTTATATTATTCGGTAATTTTATATTTGTATATTCGGTAGAACTAATTCTATGAAATATTGATGAAGACAGCTAAAATTCTGTTAATATTTTCTAAAAATCTTGTTGCCAATCTTAATTGCATAAGGAATGATGGAAAATTTATCAATACAAATCTGTTTAATCATTGAATGAAAAGAGGTCTAATTCATTGCGATTATATAATTGACCATATCTTCTTAATGACTATCTCGTGCGCGCATGATAATTTTATTTCGATCAACCTCTAGACATTTTTTTTGTAAATGTAGTCCTTTATTAACTTCAACTGACGTGTTAACGATCCTTTTACCCTTTAACCCATAAAATATCAATCACTATGTGCAGCGCAACAGCTATCAATTATACGCGTCTTGTTTCAGATTGGACAATATTGCTCGATATTATATACAAAAATAATATTATATTAAAAATTCAAGAAAAGTTCATTAAACAGTTGAGATACAAGTTTTTTGTTTATTCTATATTTAATATTTAATTAATTTTAAAAAATTTAGCTATTATAATTCATTCATAATATATTACAAACTTATATAATTTAATTTATTCTCGATATTTCAATAGGAAGAAGCTACCATCGTTTTTTTAATTTTTATTCCCATGTATATGATTACGATGAAGTCTGAGATATCATGTATATGAATGAAGGATGAATATTATAAAAATATTGACAAGATTAATGTACACTTAATATTCGTAGCACGAACATCTTTCTGTCTATAATTTTGATAGACCATTTTGTACCTGTTGTAAGCAAGGATGATTTGAATACATATCACGTATCTGTTTTTAATCGATTTATGGCTTTTGAGATGTTTGTGAATGCACATCTCTTCCGTCTTTCGTGCGTTGGCAATTCAAACCGTATAGGTCTAACTAGTCAAGCTTGTATCATATATTTCATATTCATGAAGTCATAAGCTGCAATCAAGTTAGAATGTTACACTTGACGACTGAGCAATCGAAAGTTTTTCTCGATTTTTTTATCGATCCTTTAGAGAAGCCGCAGGAAGATCGATAATCAGTATCGAGTAGAATTTATAGCTGCAAAATGTGATATGATTACAGGATACTTCACGAATATATTATTCACTATGACTTAATCGATACAATGGCTATTATTGATTATGCTTGTGAACACGATGCATTATAAATTTCTGTCTTATTGGCAACTTGTTCTCAATGGCAATTACAGTCTTTTAGTTATTGTTAATCTTAAATTTACAGAATTTTCCTCGAAAACAAAAATTTAAAGTTTGGCATTCGCAACTTTAAATGCAAAAAAAGACGTTCTAAAAACGCAATTGAATTATAAAAGAAGGTTAAACGTAATGTAAAATATAATATCTTATTTTTATTTTTTGGTTTTCTTATAATTCTTAATATAATTTTTATTATTTTATATTATTTTTGTTTTTCTTATAATTCTCTCGTCAGTTGTTTCCGTATGCGAAAGTATTTTGTTTATTGTATTTCTTTCATCGCGCATACTAATTTTGTACTGGTTGAAGTATGCGCTTAATTCATATAACTAGTTCATGAGAATAAAAAGAGTACAAAGAGTGCGTACCAATGAAAAATATGTTTTCCGATCGATGATTGCTTATAATCAACCTGTTCTCCGTATGTTCGTTCTTTTGAGCAAGCGAGGAAGAACGTTATAATCACATCTTTGGCGATCATAATTTAATGTTAATAAGCTTTAATCACTTTCACACCGATATACATTACGGTTCAGATATAAAATTTGAACTTTTATTAATTACAAAGCTTTTGTAAGCATCACAATCTTACTTTTCATTTATGTAAAATCAACTGTGCACAATAATTCAGTAAACGATTATCTAGGAATTATTGATCCTAATCTATTTCAGTTCAAGCATCAATTTTAAAGCAATATGGATCGATGTGTTATATTTATATTTTTAATACCGTGTCCTTTTTATCTTTACGTATACATTTTTATTTCACAGAGCCGTTACTTCAATTTAAAATAAAAAATAATTTGTCACCACAAATACGCGCAGCAGCGAAATTGCAATACAAAAACTACGTGGAACTAAAAAGTACAAAATATATTCAAATTATAGTAGTGCCTAAAATAATTGTTATTTAAAAGATTAATTGTTATGCACAAATAAATAATAAATTATTAATTTCAGGGTTACTCCGTCGTCGTTACTGATGTCTTCTTTTTCTTTCAGATTTTTTTCATTACGCATAAGCATACACACATACGAGGCAACGCTCGCGAAGATATAATTACTTATTATCGTGCGTGTACTAATGATCGAAATATTACGATCAGGTGCAACGCTTCCGTTGTTAATTGCACGTTACATGCATTTTCTTATATTATTACGATGGAAAAATAACGCGAACAAAATCGCGATCGCACAAAGCCATTTATTAACAAATCGACGTTAAACATAAATCTCGAACGGAAGATTTAAATTAAAACTACGTTGTATAAATATCGAATTTATAGTATACAATTGACCGTAATTGAAGCATCAATATTATAATTATATTAATTAAACACGGTTTGACACGACAAGTAAATCAAGATATCTTTATTTACTCAATACAAGATATCTTTATTTCAATACCATTAATAACTATTTCGAATCGTTAGAATGAATTATTTTGCGGACCGATAATCATTAATTGTTCGCGGGGGAATAAACGTTAAGGGGATCCTAAAGTGACTTTTTCCGATCGAGCATGTTTAATTTCATAAATCTTTTAATTGGCTTTACAGATTTAAAAATCCTTTTCCAGAATTAAAATACAGACAATAATATACTGCGTACGTGAATTAATCCACTGCTATGTTTTACCTTACCACTGATTTTGCATGCAGATAAAAATATTAACATACAAAATTTTCAAATAAATTAAACCTTTTCATTAAAGCATCTAGGCTCATTCTAAAAACACAGTATTATTCTTTAATGTTAATTCTAGGGGAGACTGTTTTAAATGTACAAGGTCTAACACTTTTATTTAAGAAAATATTATTACGAGTCAACGTCAGCCGATAATTTTACAATTTTTTTTTCGTTTCTCATGAAATCATTCACGTAAAACTAGTACAGCCTCCCCTAGAGTTAAAGAATAATACTGTGTTTTTAGAATAAGCCTAGATGCTTTGATAATAGAGTATAATTTATTTGAAGATTTCGTATGTGAAAATTTTTTTCTGCGTGCGAAATCAGTGGAAAGGTAAAATATAGCAGTAGATTAGTTCATGTACGCAGTGTGTTAGAGTCTGTATTTTAACTCTGGAAAAGGATTTTTAAATCTGTAAAGGCAATTAAAAGATTTAATGAATCAAAAATTAATCATGCTCGAACGGTAAAAAATCACTTTAGGATTACCTTAATTACTTTAGTACTAAGAAAGTATTCCTTGTCGCGATCGTGGTTCGCAATGCGAAGAATACGGAGCCGGGTTCGCTCAATTTTCACTGCCCAAACAGTAGACAGCTCGGTGGCCTCGAGCATACCATAATTGTTTACATATGTTTTGGGCGTTGAACGGCGCGCGACAGCCAATAGGAAATCTAGGAAATATTTCTCTCGATATTGTTACCGTGACCGACAGAAATATGTAAAATGTAGGTACGTAAATCACCGCGCGCCCGTTATCATTCGCTCTGCGAGAGTCGCAGGGGTAAGTTGCCGCGTATCGCTTCGCGTGTGACTTCGGATTGCCATTGAAAACTCGGTCGCGAAAAGTATCGAGAGACGTAGATCTTTCAATCACGCACGTTTAGCATTTTTACGTCGACGATCTGTGAAATCTTTCCGCGCTATTAAAAATTCATCCGTTGCGCGAGACGTCACGAGAATTAAGTAGTCCGTATATAAATTTCACGCATTGTTTTTTCTCTCGTTATTATTCCATCGTAAATGCAATGAAGTGCGTGTCGCGTGCGATTAACACCGCGCAAAGTGCCGTGCGCTCGTCATATTCCGGTGATTATTACGCACGCGATTGTAATTAACCATGCTTTCGCGAATGAGTATGAGTGCGGTGGCTGAAGGTGGCTGAGAGGAGGAGGAGGCCTGGGAGGCATCGAGCAACGGCGGAGCAAGCTTAGGGTGAGTAACTTATTATTTATTCGTCATTTCGCTTGCGAATTTAATTATTTCCGCGTGTCGTATAAAAGATCTTGTGCGCTACTTTGTATTGTAATTTAATAACATATCTATTCAAAATAACATTTATATTCGTGATATTTTTAGATCTTTACGTTTGAAACATACTTGCAATATTTATTGAAGAATTTTTTAAATTAGTTATTACACATAATATTTATGCTTGTATGCCAAAATCTTTCAAACATACTTGAAATTTAAATGAATAAACTATTCCTGTAAAAAATAAACGTTTATTTATAAAATTAAAACAGATTTTTGAGAAATTACGTAATTTTTTAAACTAACAATAAATATTTGAAGATAGACAAAATTATTCAATGCATGCAACAATCATTCTAGAATATTAATTTTTTAAATTAATTTAACGCTGTTCTAATCTTAATGTATCTGTATTTCTAATTCAATGTAATTTTTTTATTTTACAGTTCAACGCAGTTAAATTCCGCTGCTACATTGCATGTTGGTGAGTGATTATTTTATATTTTATATTAAGGTATGTTTAATTTCTTAAGATAAATTAATATCATTACAAGATTCGGAGACTTTCATTTTGCGAAATTTACGTTATTATTATCTTTTACTTTTTAACAAGCTTACTTTTTCTGTAATATATTTTCTTTTGATTTTATTAATTATGTTTGTGAAATCTCTCTCATTGTATCAAGTGGGATAAATCAATATGTTATAGTTCATTATTATTCAATAAACATGAATAGATACTTCTATGGTTTTTACAATATTATATTATAATTTTTTATAATTTAATATAAAAATGTATCTGTATGAAAAACTTAGATATGTATGGGC
>VBVQ01000725.1:0-49460 GCA_011636635.1 Tetramorium simillimum | reverse complement strand
AGATCTCTTAATAGATTTTCGCTTATGAGATCCGCTTCCCTCTCTCTTTAAACTCCAGCAGTAATCTGACAACATGTGTTCATCCCAGACACCCTGATACCTTTTCTCCATGTCTTTAATGTCTTGGTGAAATCTTTCACCTTGCTCCTCGCTAAAAAAGAAAAAGATTTGGAGTCACAAAATACCGTGGTAGTGACGAACCATGGAGGGTCATTTCTGCTGAGACACTTGGTCGGGCACACACGCTCACAAACAACGCACACGCGTGCACGCATATGCAAGCAAACACACTATTCGGATTCAGCTTTCTTAAACTTCACATAAAAATTTCATTACTGGCAGAATTGATCTGTACTAAATGTCAAAAAATAGCATTTTTCACACTTTGAGATTAGGTTATCTCAAAAACCTGATGTGATGGGCCAAATCGGGCAACAGATTCGTATTCAGCGACTCAAAATCTATAAGAATCACCTGTTCTGGTTGATGTTAATTTCCAAATTTTTTTTTTGTGGTCCTGTGTTATCAGTCACACCTAAGCCATATTACATTTCACTCTCGATGTTATTTGCTTGCCACACACACACACACAAACACACACACACACACACACACACACACACACACACATATGAAAGGACACAAATTTAAACGTTCAAAAAAAAGAAATAAATGCGCCGGTGCGAGTGCGGTAAATGCTCCGCGGGAATTTTCTCGTTGCATTACAAGACACATTTATCTTCTGTGCGACGTAAGTAAGCAGCACCTTTCATGAATTTTGCTCAAGCTTACCTCCAAAGTACCCCACTTGCCGTCCTCCACTCTTACGAGCTCGTAAGTGAAACCAATTTCCTCGGAAAACTTCTGCAGCAGATCGATGCAAAATCCGCTACAGCACTGATAAAAGCTTGCATTCTTCTGTGCCGATTGAATATCTATTCTAGAACATAAAACGAAAGCTCGTAAACGGCAATATCTATATTGGATATGGAAGATCGCATGTGTATTTTATATTTGTGTGTACAACTTCGGAAGGAAATATAATATAATATGCAATATTCTTTAAGTCTTAAGAGAGATTTGATATTATCGTATACAACTTACATGCATAATTTATTGCAACACATTGAAAAGAATATATAATTTCTTCTAAGAATTACAAGAAATAAATAAGAATATATAGAATATATAATTTATTCATAAAACATATTAGTGAAAAATGTTTGGCTAAAATAGAATTAAGAATTATTAATATATAAAATTATATATATATATATATTTGTAAATAAGATATTTTTACAAGACTCTATGCTTGTAATAAAATAAAGACATAAAATTTAAAGAGAAAATTACGAAACTGTGTAAGTGAATTAAATTGTTTTCTCGAACAATATTATGGCAAAATAATATTAGAAGGTACCTTCAAAGTTTGATATTTTAAGAAAATTTTGCCCATCTTTTATTGCCCAACAACTTTTATTAAATTAATCACATAATAGGCAATATTTTTACAAGTAGTAAACTTTTATATAAAAAATAGGATTCAATAAAACAGTCACATTTTTTTAAAGAAGTTATTAACTAATGAGAAAGTTTTCTATCTGTCCTAATTTTTTGCCTCAAGAATTTTTAGTCGTTCTTTTAAATAATCTTTTCTTTTTATCCCGATATAAGCAAGATGCAATTAAATTCACCGCAGCTGTGCCATTCGGGTCAGATGTCGTTGGGGCAAGAACTGACAGCCATTGTTAGCCACCTTTTGAGAAAATCGCCTCTCGGAATGAAGCTCTTTCATGCATCTGACATATACAACTAACAAGATTCACTCCGAGAGTAACATTAAATTCTTTTGTGCACAAAATCTAAGTCATGATTAATGCTGATATACTAAAGGCATACAATTATTAAAATAAACTAAGGAAAAAAGATGTAAAACTAGAAAACGAGAAAACTAGAAAACGAAAAACAATCATATTAAAAGTAAATGAATTTTGGTGGTTTCTTAAACTGAAAAAAAAATATTTGAAATGAATTCAATAATCCTTTGACATGTTTTAAGGAATTATTAAAAATATTAACAATTTCTTCAAATTTATCAATTTCACTAAATTCAGAAAAAGAAAAAGGTAAGGAAAATAATATAAAGAGAAATAACTGGTATGTAATAATAATAATAATAGGTATGTAATAGGTATGTAATAATAATAATAATATGTTACGAAAATATTACTAGTAAAAGAAAATAAAATAAAATTGTTGGAAAGCCACGAAAAGTTCATTGTATTGGATAACAGTTTCATGGAACATAGCGATTATCATTACAACTTGAAATATAATCATTTTCACACTAAATACAGTTTAAAATATAATAAATTTTACAACAAATACAGTTTTATTGTGTTTACGACTGTATTAATAATAAAACTGAATTATATCAAATTATATTATATTAATTATATAAATAGAACCATACAATGGTGCAGATTTAAAAGAGTTGCGTAATAAATTTTTTTCTATTATATAATCTATTATATAAAAAAAAATATTATAAAATCGCCGGTTGTAAACATTTATATAGACCGCGTGTATTGCAACCCTTCTCGAATTACAATTGAATTGGTGTCGTAGAAATTTCATACACATTGCATGGGATATTAAACATCGATTGGTATTGTCTTTCTTTCCGAGTGTTTGAAAAATATAATCAAATTTCAGTTTAACACGGAAAATCCACATAGCTTTGGTTACAATATGAATTAAACACATTTGAACACAAATACATTAACGAAGTATTGATTCCCTGATAGCAAATTGCTTAAATTGACGGTAGCGTGTAATAATTGTTTGAAACAGTTGTATCAATGTATTTTATTTGCGGCCGAATAAATGTGGCCGATTTCATTGAAGCGTTACTTCAAATTGCCGATTAAAAGTTTGCCGACAGACGCCATGCTCCATTTAGTATGACAACCGGTAACAATTTTTTTTTCATTTTTATTGTGTAGTCAAATATTGGAGATTAAATGCGTGCGAAAATATGAGACATTCAAAAAATATCCACATAAATTCATCAACATAAGTAATAGAATTGGACAAATCTATTAAAACATTTCATAAAAATTTAGAAAAGAAAACACATTTATATTTAAATTGTGCTCGTAACAAATTCTCATAAATGTTTTTCACAAATAAATTAAAATGTTAACAATTATTTTTCTTTTCCAATTATTTTATTTTTCACCTTGACTCGTATTGAATACGTCATTTAATAATGATCAATAATTGATTGATAACAATGTTTTTTCAAAACAAGGAGTTCTCCGGAAAAAAACACATGAAAAAGAGGTAATAAAATCAGAAAATGTTAAATACCACATGCATAAGTTTCTATAACGGTACATTCAGCAGACTTTTGCATTGTTTACGATGTCGATTACGGCATTTTCGTCGATACGCTGACATATATGCGACGCACGAAAATATCGGATTCCAATGTCCACACGTAAATAAAATTCAGTATTTGTACGCTATCGCATTCTTTCTTTCATATCATGTTTCCGATTTTGAGGAATGCATGCAACAATATACATATGTTTGTATAGCTTTGTAATATTTTTATGTAATTAAATCTCTCTCGAAAAGAGATTGTCTACATAAAAAAGAGAATCGTTACATCAATCCCTCTCTAAAATCTCCTTTACATAATATAACATCATGAGATATATTAGATTATCTATATACTTGTATATATCATACGAAAATACATTTATAATTATATTTTAGCTGTACTAACTTATTAACCTGACTAAAGTTTGCGCCCCTTTTGTTTGAAGTGAAAATATTTGTCAAGAGGAAGAGAATATAAAGACGAAGCCGCACTGGCAGTAAAACAGATAGAGGACAAATATATCTCAATACGACAGGACGTGAGGTCCCAGTGGAAGTATATGCCGGAATCGGTGGTGATAAAATCGAATACATATTCGTGGGTCAGCGCTTGGCGACGATGCCTAGAAAAGTACCATAGTGGAGGCACCACCATAAAACGCCCCGCTCTGACGTTTATTGCCACTCTCTTCGCAGTGGCACGCGGCGCGTAAAAGGTACTCACAATTTCGAGGGAGTGCGCAGCCTGCTGCTACTGTTACCGCTGAGAAAAATGTAGCGTCGCATTAAAAGTAAGAAGTTCACGCCTGTAATACCTTCAACTTTTCAGCTTCTGTCGCCTAATGCGTCGGTCGGATAAGAAACGGGAACTTTGATGTTACTTTTTCGAGCTGACATTTTCACGAGACTTTGTGACACTTCTCGATGTGACGGACATTACGCTTTCTGCGCTAGTTTATTATACGTAATAGATCCTCGTAAATTAATTTTATGCGGTATATTACATTGTTTATTACTTGGAAGGTTGGGGATTTATCCTTGTTATATTTATGATGTTATTAAGTAGATAATTAACTTGAAGATTAAATCATACTGTCTTTGATCTTTCAGAAATGTGTATTTCTAAACTTTACTAAGAAATACTGACAAGAATCGACATTCTTAATTAACGTAACATATTTCGAGCTGATTCGCCTTTATATTTACAATTTTAAAACAAATATAGCAGCTACGCAAACAATAAACTATATTCATATATTCACATAAAAACATTCAAAATTATGTATGCCGAAACTATGGCGCGGTTGTGCTGTCATGAACTATTTCCGAGTTCCTAAAACCAGGATCGATAAAGCTGTTCATAACAAACTTTCTTATTGTTTTGATGTCAAACAGTGACGTATCTACGTTAACGTATCTACTTTAAAAGACATATAATTTATAAAGACGTTATATAATTCGCATATCATCGCATACTATATTGATATTTTACATCTTATGTATATCTCTTCATCAACATGACGGTGAAACTATACGTCCCTCTAAGGGACGGAAATGAGTTTCTCTGAAGTAAGATTCTTGGAAATTATGTAATATTATAGTAACTTTGAAATTGCGTATATACGCTGTCGCTGCTAGCCTGATAACATCTCTGAGATTAAACACTTGGACATCTCTATATTCAATGTTGCAACAAGTAAATTTATGTATTGCGATGCACAAAATTCCTAGAACAAAATAATATAATTTATATGCCATTTCTAATAATAATTTAATTTATTTTCGTGTAAAAACTAAACAGAATTAATTAGAAAATTCAAATATGTTAAATTTTTTATATTTTTTCTTCTTTATTAATTTTCTCTTATACATATAATACATCTTAATTATTTTAAATTGGATTGGAGATTTATTTTGCAAATGTAAGAATAATGTTACTTCATTATATAACACTTTATCAAAATTAAAAATATGATACATACTAGATTTTTTCTTATATATATCTCAAAATTTTATTATGTAAGCGAAAATTGTAAGCAAAAACTCATACTTAAAACGTTTTCTTATCTCTCAACAAATATTGATTTTAGAGAAAATAAAATAGTTGTTTTTCATGATAAAATTCATTTATTTATATCAAATAAAAATCGTGTGAAGGAATAATTTATTTTCTGAGTCTGTATGTATTTCCGAAAGTAAATACATTAACAAATTTTAACCCATTTTACGTTACATTTATAATATTTCTTTTACGTATTATTATGATTATCAACGATGAGACAGTGGATCGTATAAACCAATTGTACAAAAAACTAAATCATCTCCAACAGCAAAAATGAATGCATACTCTCGATTTACAAGAGTGATGCACAAGACTCTTCCTGCCACTCGGCAATAATGGAGTGCACTCAAAGTCACAGACACGTTTGTCTGACAGTAACGCACGTCTACTACTGCGAGCGGGTAATGTAGAGTAAAACTGGTATATGTGCATTATATAAAACGACATTAATTGCGAACTTCATTTGCGTAATTTTGGCCAGCAGCTGGACGATGCCTGACGTTGATATTCCCAGAGGCATGTATGGAAATATGCCAACTCCATCGGCTGTAATTGATGTAAATTCCTCATAATGCGAAGAACAGACTTCATATTGCCTTGGATATCCGTATATCTAGTGGTTTGATTGCCATGACCGCAAATACCGTAAAAATGCACTTTAAATTCGTAGATCGATCCAACAATAGTAATTTGTCATAACAGACAGCCAGTTATCGCAGATCTGTTTTGCCGCATATCAGAAATATGAAAAATGAGCGGCGGCTCTTTGCACAACGTATTGTGACCGCTTGACGCTTGACAAATAAATCGTTTCCGGAAGATTAAGTGGCCAGGATTACCGTGATACGTATGTTCCTCCGATTAACCATTTGAGATCTATTTTTGCTTCGACACAAATCATGTTTCATAATGTTCTCATTTATCCTTGTTTACTTGTAGTACTTAAATTATTTTTTTACGTTGATAATAACATTTAGTAGTGTAAATTAATAAAAGTGATAAGAAGTAAATTAATTTTATTCTGTTTAGCTTCTTTAACAAAATAAAAAAGACGCTTATATTATTTAAAAGAGGTATACATTTAAGATCCACATGCTTCCTAACAGACAGTAAAGATTTATAACATGAATATTTTACATTGCATTGAAAATAAATTTAAAAAATGAAAAACCTTTTTATTTGATAAAAATTTAATTATCTTGAAAAAGGATAATTAATTTCGTTCTCTTTCGAATATTTTCTCAGTAGCCTTGCGTTAAAACCCTCATTGAATTACTCCGCGGTCTGTCAAGCGTGTTACTACTTTAAGAAAAGTAGATTCTTTCCTCATCCACGAAAGTAGAAGATCGAACTACAAAGGGCGGTTGAACTACAAAGAGGAGTCTTTACTTTCGAGAAGTATCACACGAGAGTTTCATTGAGGAGCTGCCTTTCGTATCGACACAACGCTCTTGCAGCAACCAAGTCTTTACACTCATTCATTTTTGAAATATATTTACTTGATTTCCTCATTTCGTAGATTAACATAAGGTAGAAATTGTTAAGAGCATCCGAGTTGTTTCGAATTACCTGTCTTTGTCTTATATCAAATATGTGTTTATCGTTATCGATTCACATTTCTGAATTATCGGGAAACATTATTGGCCGAATTAAGGAACCCTCAGTTCTGGACTAACGAGATATTCGATATCCGCGCGTAGAGATGCGTCAAAGGATGCGAATAATTGTGGGTATAATGCAAAGAATAATGTACACATATATGTGTATATAAATCGCAAATAAATCTGTAATATCAAATTTTAATTGTACTAAAATACTTATTTAATAACATCAATTGTAGCATCAATTATAGAATTATTGCATCATAGACACTTCAATTGTTTTGCACAGCGTAACAGTTCATACGCACACGCGTGCGGTCTATCAATAAATCTATCAATAAAGCTGCATTAGTTACATTGTCTTTCAAGCAAAATGGACGATGTCCATCAAATTCTATCATCATTAATTATAATGCTTTCGAGTCTATATAATTATCCTATTACATTGAAATTTTAGATGAGCTTTCTCGCTAATTTCACTCATAGAAATCTATGTTATTAAATTTTATTACAAGAAATATTAATATGCGGGTATAAATACAAAAATAGAAATTTAACACGCAGATATAATAAATAAAATTAGACAAAAGTTTTTGTTCTGGTTTTCATCACCTTCTATTCTATTTCTCTCTATACCACTGTTAAAATTCCTTTGAGATTAATGTGCCCGCATACATGGGAACAACTTGCACATATTTGTGATATTCATGTAACAAATGTTGAAATCAAGTCGGACATCTCGAGGTTAATCTAGTTTCGCACAGAAACACGTTAATGTAATTTCTTCCACTTCCGAAAGACTGCATTCTAAACCGCAAGAACAGCCTGCGTTTCGCAAGAACTCAACTTCGCGTTTATATTCCATCCCGTACTCGAGATAAGGGCTCGGCCTTTACCATTTGTAGGTGTCTCAGCCACTTCTCTCGTAAAGGACATCTAAGTGATTTGCATATTAATATAGAGAGATATGTTCTCTGCACGCGGTCTTGCCGGAGATTATAAGTGTGTAGTGGAGTATTTAGCAGATCTATTATGTGGCTGTGATAGCTGCCAGGATAGTGACGATAAAAATTAAAATAAGCACGAAAAGAATTGCGGCAGAGATAAAAATTAATTGAATTTTGTTATTACTTTTCGCTATTCGTAATAACTTATTCTAAAACAATATAAAAGTAACGTTAATAAATTTTTTAAAGCTGTAGACGTACACGAAAAAGATTTTATCTTATGATAATAAAACTTGATGAACTCATTGAAATTTCAAGCAGACATATTTTTCTGTGTCGAAAATATTCGCGACGCTATAACATTTATTATCTCGTTCGTAGTACTCGTTTAATTGGATGAGAATGTGATCTCCAGACTAAAGAAAAATTAAAAATGTAACGCGGACAAATTGGTATTCGTGCCAACGATATATCATCGGTGAAACGTTACGTTCGGTATAATTTATTGCCAATTATTCTGCACCGAGCAATACCTCCTCAAGTTTCTTACTGCGTTAATATCAATTCGTTAAGCGAGAGTAACGCGCTGTTCTCCGAGGCTGCACACAATTAGCAATTAGGTAATTCGCTCCGTTCCTTCCAGCGACTGATGGAACACAATTTTTATTTTTCATTGGCAGCAGTTAGTTGCCCCGTGTGCTGTACATAAAAAAGTTAATACAATGTGCTAGTTCCTAATGGTTTAATCTTTTTCAGTGCTCTCCTTATTTAAGTATGCATTCCTCGTGCATCTGTAGTCAAATACGTTTTGCCACACAGAATTTATTTACTTAATTTATTAAAATGAGAAACATTATTTTGTAAACTAAATATGCTTCGTATTCCGTATGTCTTGTTACATTTTTCAGATCATGAATAAAATCTGTACATAAATTATTATAATAAAGAAAACATGTTTAAGGCAACAATACTAATATATAATCTAGTTAAAATCTTAATAATATGTTACAAAAATTAAACAGACAAAAATTTTTAAAAATCTCCTGTTATATAACCATTTTTCAATTATTATATTGTATAATTTCCTACTATTTTCACAATATAGCTTTGTAAATATAAGTAATCATATTTTCGTTTTAACATTTATTTCAGAAGTGGAAGATAATTCTCACGTCGACATTTTCCAAACAATTGTATAAGGATTTGTTACGGAATTTTCAATTATCTCACCTGAAATTTTCCTGCTGAGAGAAACTGTACTAAACGATAATTCTCCTTCGTTGTTTGTTGAAGTAATATACGTCGATATAATAGTTGTTTATCTAATTAATTTAAGATTAGTTATTTTTAATAATTAAAATATCCTTGTAAAATATTTAAAAATCGAGAGAAGTGAATTTTTGGTTTTAGAAAAAAGCTTAATTTGATATTGAATTATTGAACATTGATAAAATTTTAAAAAAGAGTAAAATTACAAATATTACGAGCAAATTCGTGAGAAAATTTTTTAAATTAATGAAGATCTATTTAAAGATAATTGTTAAATTATGGTAAAGCATAAACATTATTTTAATCATGACAAATTGTTACAATTCTACACCGTACATAATTATCAATTCGTGGATATCCGTTCCTTTGGATTCCATTCAAATTTCTCCGAAGGTAGGGTAACTGCTGTGACATTGACAATTGAAGCAGAAAATCGACTTGTATCTAATTTGTTTCCACCTCCATCGTAATTTCCTAACGTTTCTTCGCACGAGTTGCGTTTCTCTCAAGAGAAGAAGAGTTTCAATTACTTCCACGCTGTTATTCTCGCGAATGCCTTTGGGAAACTTGTCGGCGGACTATTTTCGAAGTGCGATTCGAATCGGACTCTTGGATCTGACGTGTACAAATACACGTTAAATCGTTGTCTTTCTTTTTCCGCTCTCGTGCGTCACGATAACTCGTAATTTAATTTTATATCTGGAGCTTCGCTGAAATAATGGTTAGATAACAGAAAGAATATTACAAGCTAGTAATGCTAACTAAATATCCTGGAATCAAATTCTATAAAACAAAAAAAACAAATGCAAATGATTAAAAAATAAGTAAACAGAAAAATTTTCGATTTAATTATTGTAAAACATTTGAGGTAAAATTTTTTTATATTTTCCTACTGAGTTTAGAAAAACAGGAATCACTTGCAGTCTCGATTTTCAGCTTAATTTTTATCCTATTCATAGTTAATAGCTCATGAATATAATAAATTGTTGGCCCAACAATTTCTTGCTAAAAGAAAAAAAAATATAACTAAATGTAGAGAGCCACTTTGCTTTGCACTATTTTCAACGAAGTGCTGTATTGTTTTTACACTGAAATAGATTTTTTCGCCGACTCTCGAGTTTACACTGAAAACGACCGCTGCAACAGCTGTCGCATGCACTATACTATATAGAGAATACAGGCGGGAAAGAGTTTTTAACGTATATTACGTGACCCGGTTTCGCGCAAATAAATACTGTTATATGCAGAAAACGTCTGCTAGAGGCTGTAACCCCAAACGATATCGATGATACTCCAAATTGGATAACGACGTTCGAGAACACGCTCGATAAATTTTAACAATGCAGCTCACATTCGACGCGAAGGTCGACATAAACGACACGATAAAAATAGCACTTGCGTTCCACTATCAGACACAAAGTCACTATGGCAATGATCGCAATTACGCTTCTTTCATATTTATCCTTTAGCCCGTCATGTACCCTGTAGCCCGCTTTATTACACTCATGACATTTTCCAATGGGCTAAATGCAAACTCGAAGGATTTACCAAAGGCGTATAGTAAAGTGCTTTTCAATGGATTCATTTGCCGCATGATAAACGTCATTACGTGCCACTATAAGTGCCAACTCCTCTGCCTTGGTGAAACGCGGGTATTAGTCTAGGCTCGCTTATCCAATGCTTTCAAAGGCCGGCTCTTTAATTTTGGATTGGATATGCATAAGGCTTCTTCCAACTTTGTGTAGAAGCGTCACGTATACTTTACCAGGAATCCCTTATAAATGAAATAAGTGTGCTGTGTACCATAATGTTCGGGTTTGATATTCGGTCTTTGCTTAAAAGCAGCGCAGAATCCGTCGTAATAAGCCAATTTCTCCGAAATATCACGAACTAGAGCACTTGCACTCTTGCAACGGCAACGTATCGCAGTAATAATAAATTACACATCTGAATTATTAGTTTAGATTAATACAACGTTTCATTTAATGTTAATTAATATTAGTTTTAAGATGATAATTCATCTTAGTTTACTTCCAGTAAAATTCTGACAGAAAGTCTAGAGATAAAATAAATTAATAATGTGAATGATATGTAAAAATTTACGTAATAATATTTTTGTATATTTTATTGCTATGTCGTTATCTCATCGAGAATAAAAAATTCATATAAAATCTTATTAATTTCACAGAATTGCATGAGACATTCAAGTAGTAATAGTCGATTTCTAGTCAGACAGTAATAATCTGAGTTTCCTAAAAGTCAATTCCTTTCTGATCAAACGAGTTTGTCATTGTAACGTTTAATTTTTTACTGCCTTAAAAAATCTTAATAATACGAAGTATAAATTTATAATGGCTTAATCAATAAAATAGCTTAATAAAATAATATTTGTATATAATATACAATATAATAAAATTTTTGATATATGAAATTTGATCAATGATCAATAAAATCAATCTGTGATTGATTTCGACTTCTCTGTGACATCTCTTATTAACTTCTACAATGTTAAAAGCACTTGTAAATATCTTTTATTTATTTAGTTCTTTCCTATAAATATGAAATGTATAATATAAAGTGTAATTTTCAAAAAAGTATTAGTCATATATAAAAAATAAATTCTAACAAATAATATAAATTAGAGACATAATAATTAAAAGAGAATATTAACAAATATAAGTATAAGTAATTATTCATCTTGAATCGCAGGTTTGTAAAAACTTGAGTAATCGATATAAAGCATCAGTAGATATGGCTCTTCTACAAAAGAATCTACTTTCTTATACTTACCCAACCATATCGGAGTCCTTAGCTATTCGACAGATTACACCGCGATCCACGAAGCATTTTCCGGTCACAGGATCGGGCGGTGCAAGATTGATGTAGGGCGGCTCCTCCAGAAAGGTTATTTTAAGGTAAAACTTCTCTGGCACGCCTTGCGGAGGAGTATGGGTATTGCCCGGCCAGACGATGTCTTTAATGTCCAGACCTTCTTTCTCCCAAGATTTCCAGACACCGATCTGTCGACGGAAGCAAATGTGAATCAAATATAGTAGCAATTTTAACCAATCATTTCTAAATATTATCAGCATAATTTAATTAGTTTTAATAATCAAAACATTTTTTGAACCTTTAAAATAATATAAATAGAATATAAAATAATAAAAATAAATAGTCAATACAACGTACTATAAGAATATTACTTATCTTTAATTTATCATTGTACCGAGTAAATAAAATTTTAGGTTTCTATCTGGCTCTTTTCATGCTTGCAGTTATTTCGACGTCATGTTTTTCTTTTTCTTCATTTATGATTTATATAATTTTTCATCAGAATATTTTGTAGCTTCCTTTTGAAATATATTATCAAAGCTTTTAAATGATATTTGACTCTTATTTAAATAATTTAACAGATAGCTTCTCTAAATTGTAATTCAAAATTTACTTTTTATGATATTCAAAACTTTTATTTAATGTGCATGAAGCGTTTTAAACTTCACCTTTATTACTTTAAATTTCGTATCACTGGCGCTTTATACTTGATTGCGTGTAAAATTGTTTTTAACAGAAAGTGTTGGCGATGAAAGTAAAACTTGAAACGGAAGTAAAATTACGAAGTTCTTCCTATACTTCTCTGAATCGCTCCGTGACGAATCAAATGCGAAAGAAGGTTTAGTTGCACACCGATATAAATTCGTCGTGTACTTCAACTTGCTTGCTTCCCACGCATATCGTTTCTCACTATTGGACGCGCAATTTACTTCCTATTCAGACGAAACTATATTCGGTAATGGAGCGCCATTAGTCAACGTCGATGAAAATTTTATAATACATCCATCATTGTCGACATTATCGCATGAGAAAATTTAACATTAATAATGTTTGGCCCGATCATCAGAAACTTTAGTCATTTTGTTTACTACTGTGAAGAAGGAACTGGAGCAAAGTAAAGAATTGAAATTTAATTACGTTTTGAAAAAGCTTTTTTGTCAAGCAGAAATTACAACTAATATGAGATGTTAATAAGCTTGTATGACGGATATTACCTACTATGAATATTATACAAAATTATTAGGAAAGAATAATCTCTTTTAAAAAATATAAATACCATAATTTACATGTTAATTCTGTATCCTAATTCCACTTCTGTTTCCTGTGTTTCTTTCTGCAATATTAGGATCATTACAACTTTGCTCTGAGCAATAGATGGACTACCGAAATGTAAAATTAACGCGAATGTAATTTACGTCGGTAATTAAAACCATTTGCACATACGCCACACGTTTCCGTACGTTGAAATTTATGGTCGACTCAGGTTATGTAAGTGAAATACGTGACCGCGTGTGATACGTGTGTCGAAAAGACACGTGGATGGCATTGAAAAGTGCACTTACGCCCGCTTTTCTGCATTCCCTGCATTCGTAAAAATTGCATTCGTAAAAGCTTCGTCAAAAAATAAAATCTATCAATTGTTAATAATCATAGATTCTCGTTATAGTATTGTTACAATATAAAAGAATAATAGTCATAAAAAAGTATACAATAGAAAATTTTGATGATCTATTTTATTGCTTCAAATTCTGAATTTTCTCGAGTTTGCTATTAAAACATTGAGAAATTTTTAATACTTTTTTTTAATAAACAATTTTAAAAATATAAATTCTTTCAAAATATCATGTCATTTTTACAATATTATTTATTTCTAATATGATAATTATAATAGTTTCTAAATAATAAAGAATTAATATTTCGCATCTGTTATTTAATAAAAGTAAAATATTCTTGTAATTAGTCGATGGTAATAATTTCTGATAATATAGAGACAAATTTTCAAATTTATCTCTAAAGAAGCTTTTGTATAGAGATGAAAAAGAAAATTAAAAAAGATTAGAAATTACCTATTAATTTCTACAAGGCAATATGAATTTTTTTCTCAACATGTATTATTGAAAATCGATTTATTCAAAAAATATTCAGAGAAAGAGACAGAGAAAAAAAGAGAACAGAGACAAGTCAAAAATTATTTCGCATGTGTCTAATTGTAAAAGAATTGATGAAAAAAGCGGAGTTATAACATAAAGTATAACATGAATAATAAATTGCAATATAGAGTTTTTCTATTAAAAATTTTAAAACGCAGTTTAATTTTAAAAGATGTCGGAAGATTCGAGAAATTTTATTTCTTTTATTATTTCTAAGAAGAGAATATTATTTTCATATAAATGTTATGTATGCATATTTAATACTTTACATATACAAATTTATTTGTTTTCTTATAAACTTTCCACGATATCTGTAATAATTTAATGTTATTTTCTTAAAAATAGTTACATATCCAGTTTGAAACTTCAAACAGACTGTATCTATTTCTATCACACTTCATTGACTATTCATCAACTCTCATGCGATGCGTTTAATCGTGTGCATTCGAACGCGAATTGATTTATTCCACACATTCCAAAACGTTCCATTCAAAGAGGTAATTTTACGGCGATGTGAACAAGGAACCAAACTAGATTTATTTACATCGTCAACATAACGATCGTCGCTTTGTACATTTTCCGTCATTTCGTTCCGTGCATTGCGCGCTGTTGTCAACGGCTATTGTCTTTGTTAGCCCGCCAAAATTTATTTGACAGTCATGTACTACAGTGAAGAAAGTAAATGATTTCTTGTGAAATAAACTTTCCAGGTGCGAGGGGCCAATAAAACGAAATTGCATCGCTCCGGTGTGAGTGTTGCTCAACTTCTGAATATGTAAAGCTCTCGCTGGCGATGCGAGCGAGACATCTGCATATTAGAAACCGATACTGCACGGGGGAGTAAGTTGCACCGAGCATGTTGCCATGAAAATTCATATATACGTCCGTACAGCTGTGTGATCGTACATTTTCTATCCCTCCCCACTTCCCCGAAGAAACGAAAAAAAAAATGAGCGTGACCTTTCAATCAAAGCCCGAGATGCTCTCTAAGAAAACTGAGGATCATCTAGGAGATTTATGCATTTGTAATTAAAACCTCGGGTTACATTCGGAATTTTTCGCTCGCGTACCTATCGATCGTATCTATCCTATGCCGGACCTGCCCATTATGGAAAATCCTTCGTTTATGTCGGAATTACGACAAGCGCATACGTATTTACGCGTTAACGCGGTTACGTGGGATCGGGAGAGAGATTAACGAAAACAACGTCAAACGGGATATTCGACAAACAAGATCGCGTTTTGAGAGGATACTCATAGGATCCGAAGGATAACCATAAATATCGGGTTATGATGTCATAAACCGTAGAAATAGAAATATATGTGAACTGATAAAAAGAATTATATACATATCATTTAGTTTTATTTAACATATAAAAATAATAATTGATAATTCTAACGTTGATTTTAATTCGTCAAATTTATTTAAATTGCAGATATAAATTAATAACAAATTCAAAGGGTGAGGATCTTCCGCCGACTGCCTTCATCTCTTTTTCATGCATCCAAGTTTACAATTACCGAAATTGTATCTTCATTTTAACTCGTGGTAACAATTAACAACGGAATAAATAATACGTGTTTCCTTTTGCTTCTGCTTCTCGTTACTCAGCTTAATTTAAATCGCGGATATAACGCGGGTCAGTAAACCACAGGGAAGACTCGGAAATTAAACTTTCGCTGAGAAATCTCTCGCAAAACGTCACGTGCAATGGCGCCGGTTACAAAGCGGCAGTGATGAATTAATGACTACATTAACATGCCGTGAATTAATGAACAGATTACAAGTTCATTACACGAGTTGAGATTATATCGAATTAACTGTGCCACATGATATGCCATAACGCGTTCTTTGACGCTGATATTCTCTGTCACGTTTCTCTCGTCAAAGCAATTGCAAATGCTCTTTTGATGTGGGATCAACGTGATGTACCGTAAAATCTTAAGGTATTTCGTAATTATCGTGTTCTCGTTGGTGCATCGTTCCCTAATTATAAGTTTCGCCGCCTGTTTAGTTCGTGACACGTTACATCTTGTTAACCAGTTTGTTCCACTGCGGCGAACCCCGAACTTTCCACAATAATCACAACAATTATGAGACATTACGGGTTGATGCATTAAGTGCTGTACGTGACAATTAATCTGACATTTTTAATGCTGTTCTTCATACGTGCTAACGTCACTTTAAGTGTATTTGTTAACTCTGTACTTATATTTTCATTTTTATGAAGAATGCAGATTATTGATCTAATTGTAAGATATGGTCTAGCTCTCATATGAAGTAAGTATATTGTAATCAAATTTAAGCAACATATCATGTACAATTATAATCAACTTAGAAAAATAAACACAGAGTCTACAATAATTATCAAATTAAAAATTTATTAAAGAAAAAATTCTGTTACTCATAACAAATTTACGAAAGCAATTCTTTTCTCGAAAACAAGAAATTGCGCATCTAAATTTTTAAATATTACATTTGATTTAAAATGTATCTGTATAAAATTTTAAGAAATAGGAATTGCATTATTTAAAGAAACATTGATGTGCATTTAACGTAATTGCGGATAATTTTTCAATCTATTATATTATCGGAGAACGAAAATCATGTTGGAAACAATTTCTTGTTTTCTAGAAAAGAATTGCTTTCGTAAATTTGTTACGGGTAACAGAATTTTTTCCTTAATGAAAAATCTTTCTTCCATTCTTTACGATATCCCGGAATATGTTTATAAATTTATCTGTGCGTGTCGCAAAAATTTACGGAGAATTCGTTGTGCTAAGAATATTGGCGATCTTGGGAAAGGTTAATTGGCCCGCCAGGATTTCGACCGCGACATAAAGTTCCTACAATAGCTGTCCCTTCGATAAGCACGGTCAGGTCAGGGGAGGGGACACGGGGATTACGGCTATACAATGTCCGCGTTTTACTAGAACCGTTGCGATGATACATCCCACAGTATTTGGCATGATTCCAACCATCCCGTTAAATCCCCCGCTACGGTTCCCTAATCTGTAAAACTTCCGACTTAAATTTCCGCTTGGAAATGTCTTCCTTGAAAGGACGAACAATTTTTAAGCTCGTTTAGGGCCTATGGTATTCTCGTGGGTACTGCAATCGAAAACGCGAATGGAAAATCAAGAGACGGGAGAAAACGCATACGCGGCACGTATACGTTCGCAGTGCTATTTCCTCTGAAAATTCGATGAGTTATTCTATTGCTGCTGCGTCTGTATTTTCGATCATGTGAAAAGATATAACATTATAATATACATGTTATAATTTTCTACTCTTTTTCTTACGAAACTATGTCAGTGCTGTATTGAATCACATTATTCATAATTAAAATTATTATTATATTAATAATTAGATAATAATTGTTTTGATTGATTAAATTAAAAATATCATAACATAATCACAAATTTTATTAATACCGGAAAGAGAAGATTATTGTAATTGTATTGTAAAATAAAATAATAAAATTTAGAAATAGCTATAGTACTTATTAGTAAAAATGTACTTTTAATAATACTTAATAAATAAAAATAGTTTAAAGCTACTTTGCTAAAAACAAATAATTATACGCAGTAAATATACAAATTTAATATATTGGTTAAATCTGAGGTAAATATATAAATTTAATGAAACATGAATTATTTAGGAATATATTCTATTTACGTTTTATGCAAATTAAAAGCTGCCGTGTAATTATTTATAAATTATTATACCATAGACATAAAGCAGTGGACAGAGTAACGTGTTGAATATGTTAACGTCGAATATCGCGTAACTGATTTTACACAAGCATAATAGATGAATTCGATCTATTTTCCCTAGTTTTCCGATCCTCTGTTCTATGTGATAGGCAATTAACACTATCGGCGACTAAATGGGAGCATCGGATAGCGCTATTCGAGCAATTTCGCTAATTAGTTTGAAACGTTGTACGCGCTGCACATGTCTTAGGATATACGCGTGCGTCATCACGCATGTACATCACACGTGTGATACGCGGTATCGAAAAGCTTCAAGTGACCGCGACATTGCATCGTTGATAGTTAATTCCAGAGGCAAGCTCGTACAGAGTTTCACTGTTTCCGATAATTGACTAATTACTCGTCCCGCGCTTACAGCTAACAATTTAGACACGACGTGCGCCGATTACCAACCTTTGTGCATGCTGTTTGGAGAAGGCTTATCTCGTCCTTCGTTCTCAGCACAACAGGATCAAGACAAGAAGATTACAGATTATGGACAGAAGTTTCAGAAGGAATATTCTCATTAAAGTGCAAATGACATAAGAGAATTATTATTGAAGTTTATTAGAGAATACATATATGACGCATTTGACATTACGTTTATGCTTTTTGCATATTCTTGATTCTAATCCTGAGTAATTCTAATTTTTGCTATCCTAAAACTATTGCGATCTAGAAGTAAAATTTTTTTATAAATAAAGAAAATATATTTATAATGATCATCTCTGTTGTACATCTTTGCTACTTTTTAGATATTTTTTTTCATTTTCATCATATTATTTGATATATTCTGTAATTTATAATCTCTATCAACATTTATTTCTATTTCTTATTACTTTCGTTTCAGATATATACTGAATAATATACTGAAAATTCAATTATTTCAGATATTTCAGATATTTCAGTAAGGTATTCAGTAAATCGTCGTTCTTTCTTCAGACACGCCACTCTAGTGCCTTAATTGATTTTTCTTTCCTGGTCATCTTTTGTTATCTTGCCCGATTTCGCACTAAGGATTTCGCCACGTAATCCTTTGGATTGCCGAGGATCCCCGGAATCCGTTTTTGTTAGAAGAATATAGGACGCGGAAAAAATCGATATGACTGCAGTGCAAAAATAAAAGACCACTTTGGCGCAAAATCGGTGGGTTATATCGCAGACTTTCTCGTTATAGCTTTCACGCTGTAAAAAATATAAACGTTATGTGAGTAACGTGACCATGTCACGAATGGTATCACGGAAGATCGGAAACAGTCATCGCGAATGGCGAGAATTGATCGTTTTGCTAACACTGCTATTGATTTTGGCGAGCCATTTAAGGGGTCATCAATATTCGACTTTGTCCATGCTCATCCTGTTGACTATTGCATATCCTAATTAACTGCACTCAAATTTTAATATATGAATTAACATCAATTATCATCATATGTAATTGTTGAATATGTTGAATGTCATATAACATTCTGTTTATTTGTATCATCTGAAATTAATTGCATTTGTCTTATTTATCTCGTATTAATTAATCGTTTATTTCTCAAAATCTATGCGTATTGTAATGAAAATAATTTTATTAATTAAGTTATATGTTTAATAATTTATTATCCAATAAATAAGAATTATTCAATAAATATTTTTAAGTTTTATTATAATTTTATTTTAATAATGCAAAATAAAAAATATATTTTGCATTATATTATAATATATATTTTTTTTATACTATTAATTTATACAAAATACAAAAGAAGTATAAGAAACATGTTTTTAATTTTTTTAATTTTTAATTAATTTATAGTTGTTCCAAAATCTTTCACTTGTGTATCCAAGATATTAATTTTATAATTAAAAACATCAATAAATAAATTGTAATTTGTGCAACTGGCGCATAAAGAAAAATATAATGATTATAAAAATATATCCCTTTTACGTTCTTTGACAATATCTAAAAATAATATACGCTATTTGAAAGAAAAAGAAATCAGCAAATGTGACCGTTTTATCAAACATTTCAAGGTGAATTGCTCATGTCTGCCTTGAATTCTGAATTCTTGGGTTGCCAGACATTATTACTCGCACTTTTGAACCACGATCAATATCATTTTATCTTCAATTTGCCGCGAACTATTATACGGTTCTACTACCAAAAGCGTGATAATAAATTTTATCGATTATATGAATTTTAGAATACTTTTTAATTAATTTTAACAGTTATTTTTAATATGCGATCATGTTTTTTGGTTACAAAATTTTTAATATTAATTTTAAATATGACATCTAGGGAAGAAATAAATTGACAAAATATCATAAAATAATTTTTGTAAGAAATAAAGTTACAGAAAAATATAAATTAGTTAAATAAACTATTTATAAATTAATAAGAAACAAATAAAAGTGCAAAAACAATTAATAAGACAGATTATAACTAATAACTGGCGATGTTTCTATTTTAAAATATTTTATGCAAATATAACACAAATTCCTAGAATACAATCACAATATAATTTGTGTGATTAAAAATGAAAAAATAACTAGTATTAACAAACTAGATATAATATTAAAAAATAATTACATGTGAAACAATTATTTTTCCGAATATATTATCTACAATTTATTTAAGAATAGAGAATTTTATTTAAGAATAGAGAAGAGGAAGAGGGAGGGGAGAGAAAGAGAGAGGGAGGGGAGAGAAAAAGAGAGAGAGAGAGAGAGAGAGAGAGAGAGAGAGAGAGAGAGAGAACACACAACCATATACACACAAAGTGACGGCATATTTGAAATATCGACTAAATAGTGAGTGCTCGTTGTACGTACGTTTATGTGTGTACAGTTGATTGTCGGAGTCGCATCGCACGTTATCCCGTCAATGCATGCATACTAATTAATTCTAGCTGCAGCTTCCTAAGTGACGACCTAATTTCGCACGATTGCGCGAATACAGGAGAGTCTGGAGTAAATTGCGTTCCGGCGAGTTTGGTGCGATTCTTGCGCCGGGAATTGGGATTTAGCGGATGTACCTAACGTGATTAGCCGATCGACGCGTTTCACGCGCGATACCGCTTGCATCGGACAGACTTGGATCCGATAATCCGCTTATTTTGCAAAAGGCCGGCAATTTAGTATCGAAATGTGCGGGGAACCGTGTGCACGCCGGAAAATTATGCATCACCGGACCTGCTGATATTTTGTCTTGAACATTCGGCGTCTTTTTATATATGATTGATATCAGGGGAAGATCCGACTTCTCTTTTAAGTTACAATATGAACAACTGTATCTATAAACTGGATGAATTTGTTTATCGATCTCCTATCTCTTATAAAAGAGAAAAGTCTTTTGTATAAGTTTATGATAAAAAGAAATCTATTAGAAAAAGGATATTGTAAACTAACATAAGAAATCTTTTTGTAGAAAAAATTAAATTGCTATCACGATTAAAAAGAAGATTATATACATAATATATTTTTATGTATTAACATACAAATCAAAGTTTTTTATAAACATAACATGCAAGTCAACTAGATATAAATTAGAGTATCAATTAGATAAATTTCTCAATCCTATTGAGAAATTTAAAGTTTAAAAATTTTAAAACAATTGTATTTAAAAAAAGTATTTATGTTATGTAATTATTATGAATTTATTACGTATTGTTATATTTATAATTATATACAATAATTGTTATATAATATTTTTGAAATAATTTTCTTCCGATATTTTAACTTCTTTGGGATAGTTATGAACTTGATTATGTAATCGCGCGCGATATTTCAATACCTTTGAGATTATAATAAATTCATGATATGAAGCAGTTTGCATTCAATAGTATTATTTATGCCATGCTAATGTACGTTATATAGCATAAGAGTATTATTAACATTCTGTATCCAATATTTTATGTAGAAAGAATGTATATCTTTCAGCTTTTAACGATTATTTCTTATTAAATAAATCAAACAAAAAAATATAAATATTTCAATACAATTTTAATTTAAAAACACTTTTCTGTATTTGTACATTATGATACTTTTCTCTCTGATCAACTTGTCAATTCGATTTTGTGCAGAAAATATGAAATTCGTCTGTTCGATATCTGCAATTAATTATTTGTAGCATAGTGAAATGAAAAGCTGTCACTGTCAAAAGCTGTCTCTGTCAAAATGAGATAAATAGAAACATAGAATCTTGTTATTCTGAAATTTACTAGTGGTGATTCGTGGTGACATACAAACGGAGAATATAATTAGAAACGAGATGAGATTGCGATACCACGAGATGAATTGTAGTCTTCGGAGAGGCAAGTATGATTGTCTTTAAAAGAAATAATTAAAATCGTGACTAGCTCACGCGAATCGCTAGAATCGGGGCGGTCGCACATGTTGGCGTAACAAAGTTTCGTGTCCCGCCAGGCCGGCTGCAGGACAGCAAATGAAATTTTAGCGCAGCTTTCATTACATGACGAGCTAGGTGCTGGATTAATGGTGTTTCAATTATAGCTTCACCAAGATAAGCGCAGCTAAATGCGTCACAATAAATTTAGAACTTGAATAGAAATAGTAATTGCGTTACTTTTATTCAAAAGGTATTTAAATGTCCATATTTTTTGTTAAATATATATATATATCTCATCTTGAATTATATATATATATATATTAATATTACAATAATAATTAAACACATTCTATTTTTAAGATTAAACATTATTCATGAAAATATTTCAAATTACATTAAAATTGTAACTTTTCTAACTCTTTTATCTTAGTTTTATAAGAAGGCACTTATCTCAGTTTTATAAGAAGGCACTTGTATAAAAAGAGGTTTACAATATGTTCATCACACGTTCTGATCACGTTCTAAGAAGATAAAATAAAATTTCTTGAAATTTTATAGTATTTAAAATTTTCATTATATCAAATTTTCAAATTATCCAATCGTTATTGAAATAAACAAAACACGAGATACCGAAGTCCTTTTCGATATGTAATATTTGGCGACCTAATTTTTTTAAATTTATCATAGCTAAGTTCTAGAAACAATTTGTAAAATAATTGTTTTACATTAATTAATAACTTTCTTACCAAAAGTATTAATAATAATAAAAAAATAAAACATCATAAAATTAATTTTACAAATATTGTGAATAAATAATATTTATATAAGAATAATGAATATATTTCCGATATTAAATTCAGTGTTACTGTAATAGGCTTCTAGACAGTAACAGTACAATAATATTACATAAAAACGACTCGAGACTAGAGCTAATACTGGACATGGGAATATTAGAACAATATTTTATCAGAGTGGAGGCTGAGAAGTGCCGTCCCGGTGCGGATCATAATATATGTTATGAATAGCCTGTATAAGCGCAAAGTATAAAAGCTTTATCAGCCATTCAGCAAAAAAAAGTCTATCTTGACGGCAAGCTCATCCTCCACAAATGGCGAATTTACTGAAGCGGATAGATGATAAATTCTTGCCTGTGTCGAGACGTCGTGGTTCTCACAACGCAAGCATTTCAAACTTTAATGAGGTGACGAAAGAATTTCCTGGATGAAACGGTTCGCTGAACAAAGATGGATTCGTGTCGCGAGAGGAATGTCGAAAGGTGGAGTTAAACTTCGCCGGCATTTCTGACGAAATTCCTATCAAACTTGCAAAACTCGATACCGCTGTTAAAACTTACGAATGTAAAAATCTCCGACGAATGTTTAATAATACCTTACGATACGATGGTAATAAAAGTATGCAAAAAAGAAAGAATTCAGAAACCTGAAATGTTTCATGTTACGCTTATTTTGTTTAATTTATCATAACAAGATATTGTAATAAATCAATTAATCAAATCGACAATAACAATTCGAATAATAATCAAACTAGATTTTCATGAATACCATTAATAAAAATATAACAATGGCAATTAAAAATTCTGTAATATAATAATATAATTATATATATAATTCCATATGCAATTACATTTACAATTATTTGACAATCATACGGATATATTCCTGTATCTAATTTTATGCAAAACTTGTAGCACATAAACTTTCGAGAGAAAAAATTTTCCTAGTACAAATTTCAACTTCATTGGAAATTTTCATTGCGCACGTTAAGGAAAGCCATATTAGTTTTATCTGCCGCAAAGCATCACACAGTAGTCTCTCAACTGCTGCGTACGTGACAATTGTGTTGCCGTTTCTACCGTCGAAGGAAACGGGTGCGTCTTGAAATATCTTGCAGAGCATTTCATAACGCGATTATGAGCCATCCAAGTCTAACAATTTCTAGAAAGCATCAGCCCGGCAGAACATCCCTGAGCTAGATGGTAGATTCAACCAACGAGACTTAATGGAAACCTCTATTGACGCATTAATTTATTACCATGGATGATCCGGCGTCGCATTGTGAAAACGATAAAGGATACGGATTATGATGAAGTTGTTCCGTCGATTAATATAGAAGCACTTCATTTGCGGTTCTCCAGTAAGCAGATTGCAAAAGGAAGCTAAAGTTTATCGCAATTCCGTGGCACAGTGCCGTAAATCCAATGTAACGAAAGAGACGATCACGAGGTTATATATAGCGCTATCCCTTTGAGCCTTTTCGGCAGCGAGAGCGATAAATTCTACATTTTTATTCGATAACGCTTCTTCGGTTTGAAGCCATTTCGTGCATGACAAAAAAAACTTTTCGCCCATTGCATATTTTTACTAGTATCTTTTTTTCAATAGTTTCAATTTAGCTAAGTGTTATACCATAAATCTCGTTTTTATTTTTTTTAATCGAACTATGTGTTCTAATTCATAAACATCGGATAAAAAAATCTTGTAGGGTCGGTGCATCATTTGTGGTAACTTTAAGAATTTTTCAATAAACGCGTTTTAATTAAATTCTTTTCGTTATCTAATAACTTTAACTACTTTAACCCATTAACGCCCAAATGCACTGAAATTTTACTTCAACTTTGATCTGACAGTACTCGAATAAAAATAATTAAAATTATTCTAAACGTACCTACCAGGGGGTCTACTCTTTTCCAATATGATACTTAGAAGCTCGTGAAATTGCATTTAATAATGAAATTTTCATATTTTAAAAAGAATCGCACGATTTTTAACGTCACTTTTTTTCAAGAAACCTGAATTTCAGTACTGAAACGTTCTTTTATACGGCTAAAAGTTATTGAGATCGTGCACTCGAAACTTAAACTATAAGATGGGATGGTTAGGAAATTTTTTTGCAACATGTCGAATCCAATATGGCGGTTTAAATCATAATAATTTCAAATAATTTATAATTTAGTAGTCATAATAATTTAGTATTTTCTTTTTAACATAATTTTTAAACTAGAAATACTTTCTGTTATGCAAACTTTATGCAAATATCTCGTGGCATTAATGACATGGCGATGAAACTGAGTTTCATTCGGCGAAGATAGCATGAAGATTCTAATCTAGGTTCGACGCTTTAGTTTAATTATTCGTTCGTCTTCATGTATTTATTTGTGAACGTTCCGTAGCGGAGCTGCATCGTATCTCGCGTCGCGACTAGCAATAGCTTTCGAAAGGTAAAGTTTCGTGGCTGGTAAAGTGCATGCGAGATGATTTGAGCTTACCTCCTCCCAAACAAGCTGCTTGCTAACTCCCGGTCGAAGGTTCATAATTTTCAACTCCGCCGCCTTTAACACACCATCTTGAGTGAACTCTACGTTTGGCTTTCCCTGATCACCTTCGACGGAAACGTTCTTCAAATATCTAGACAAAGGAAGAGATACAATACGTTATAATAGATAAGCAAGAACTTCAGATATTTCATAAAAATTGTAATTAAAATTACAATTAAGCTCAATATACAATAGATATTGTGTATTTTAAATTCTTTATGATATTAAAGTATTTATATACATAAATATAAAGTAACATTAAAATATTAAATTGTAATACATGTAATAAGTGATTATAACTTTTAATTAATAAATAATGCATTTCATCGTAAATTCGAATCATTTAATAAAATTAACATTTTCACACACATTTTGTAATATTACATTAAATAAATAAAATCCTTTATTATTCCTTAAAATATGATTCTCGGACAGTTTACAAAATTCTGTTAATTTATTTTTGGTAAAAATTATCTGTAACATGACTAAATTTCAATTTTGTTATTCAGAAAATTCTACGTGAATGATGCATTAATAAATCTATCCAAATTTGAGTAAATTATGAAATTACTTGAAAAATAGATCTCCGGTACTCCATCGTGATTCACCGACGCCTTCGCAGCTCAGTTGAGTGTTCAGACTACGATTCGCATTTTTCGGATCATTGATGAAGTCCTCGACACCATAGGCATAGACTTTGATTGCCGTCGTAATTTCGTTTACCAAGCTTTCACTGCTCGTATCGAAATGCACACCTGCAGCAGCAAAAAGATATCGGGCGATTCATTAATGCGATTTTATTACTAGCGAGATTTATATCAGTTTGCACGATGATCAATTCAGTTATACCAGTATAAAGAAGAGATTTTTCCATTTTTTTTTTCGTTTTCCTTTGCCGATGATAATTGGATGGAAACGGATGAACAACCGAATGAGAAATTGAAGATAATTTATGATGAGACACGGATTATAATTCTCAATGTAGAGCTCATTGTTTAAACTCTTTCATAACTCGTAATCTCTTGTATGAACTTGCGATTTCCAGAAATTGGATTTTTAAAGTAACTGAATTTCAGTTTGTTTTGGTTTTCTTTTGTTGAATTATATTTTTTAATTCTAAATTCATGATTCTGTGTATGTTAAAAACTAGGAAAATATAACTTTAAACTTTAAATATCAAATATTTATTTGTGGTTTAGTTAGAAAAATAAGGAAAAATAAATTTTGAAGACACAACATAACTTAATAAAATAAAATAAAAAACTGACAAAAAATGTTCATCCAATTTTACGATAAATTTTCTCGTAACTTCCGCTGTTGATTTTATTTCATTTAAGTTTAAGAATATTTGCTGACTGTCGGTTTTTTTATATAAAGAACATGTCTTTTTTCGCAAAAAATTCACGGAGGACTTGCACTTCGCAAGATTTTATTCAGCTCAATTTTTATGCGACACACTGCGCCAACTATATTTCCATAAATATCAAAAGTGTGTGCAGGACGCAAGAGAGAAAAAAGTGAAGATAAATCGATGTATCACAAGGCCGAGAAGCGTTGGCGATTCATGCAAGAATCGCCGAGTTGCCTTGTTCTTTTTGTTCAGCTAGAAGTTGACCTGTGAAAATCACAAATCAACAAAATTTTCCTGCATTGTATGAATATGTTTTAAGATGACATATTCTTTGAAAATCTAGCGAGTATGAAAAGTTTTAAATTTTACGAGACCGTCCTCAAAAATTTTGCAGAGCTGTAAATAGAACTTAACATCTTTTTGATGAAATATGTAAAACACGTACTTTTTTTCATATTAGCTAAAATAAACGTGGATTTATACGAATGGGTGAATATGTACTCTTGCAGCGCTGAGAGAGAGAGACAGAGAATATTAAATATAAGCAACGTTTACTTTGCTCGATTCATAGCAATCGTGTTTAAGAGCGCGAGGTGTTTGCGTTCTACATAGAGCGAGTTTATCGCGCTAGTTTTAGCTCGCAGAAATTCAGACGCGAGAGATTCAATCCGTGTTATGTTATCTCACGTGGCTCACCGGGAGGAATTCGACGAATTTATTTTTCCCTCAAGGATATTCTTGGGAAATTCTCAAGGAAGGAATCAATTTTCTGTTTCCGCGATTCTGGTCACGGTGTGAATAACTTTCCCGTCTACCCGCCCGAAAGCCATGCATTCTTACGGATAAAAGGCGTATTCTGAGTGTTAACGTGTGTGTAACCGACGTAAATATACTATGCTTTGCCGCAACGTCTGGCATATACGAAAGAAATATGATTATACATATATATATGTATATGTATGTTATATATAGATACATATATGTAAAGTTCAATAAACTGTTACAATATTAACTCTCGTTAATAATTAACCAGAATTTTTTTCCTTTTAAGTCATTTTCTTTTCAGCTTTTCTTTTAATATACATGTATGTATATCTTACTTTTAATTATAAAGATTTTAGAATATTTAATATATGGTAAATAAACGTAACTTTTTAATTTTCTTAATTAAATCTCTTATGTTTTAATTTTTTTCTAATTATAAAGTGAGAAAGATTGCTTTTAATACAGCCTGATTTAATTTTTTAACCTTAATTTTTTTTAATATGGAAATGCTCCAGCAAATTTTAGTCAAAACTACATTAAAAAATCGTAAATTTAGTTAAAATATAACATAATTATTTGATTCATTTTTGATTACATTTATATGAACGTTCTACAGTGTGGATCATAGTTCACATAATTTGACTAGAGATTCACGCATGCAGATTCGTGGATCTTCATACGCTATTTTAAACTTATGTGAATTTCACTAGCCGCAAATACGTGGATACGAGTAATTTTGCTACTCACCTAACATTCCAACCGGGAACTGACTGGGGGTTTGTAGATTCTCAATAACGCTCTGCGTGACGACCCACACGTAATTTTCGCCGGTAATTTTGTAATCTCTGGCAGCGGTCAGAATATGAGTAGCCTCCTCTCTGGTCGAGTACAGTAACATCACTCGAGATTCGCTGTTAACTAGCTCGAGCAGATCGTGTGGTTCGGTAACCAGAATGGCGCTCAGTATGGTGAACTTGAATGTGTCCTGCATGTCGGAGATTCTCTCTCTGACCGCCTGTATGAAGTCGTCGTGACCAGCTATTTGCGAGGTGACTACGCTAAACTGATGCCACTTGTACCTCTCCAGGATACTCAGCATCGCCGCGGTCTGATGTTCCAGCGACGGTGCCAGTTGCAGCTGTAGGTTGCTCTGTGACGCTCGCTGTAAACCAACGGAATTTCCGTTATGTTTCATGAATGTTGACGAAATACGCAGACTGTATATTACCATTCAACTTTAATTTCAGTTTTACGTTACAAAAAAGTATTTCTATGTCTATGTACAGAGAAAGAAAGAGTAAATAGCGTAAACCTGCTTTATTGCAAACTGTACGTTTCATCTCATATATTTCAATATAACTCGAGAAATTCTTTGACGACAATAAAAAATTCACCCGCGAGCAAATATTGTTTGCACGCTCGACAGAAACATTAACTCTTCAAATTCTTTTATTCTTTTTTTTATTTTGTTGTATCAACTTACTCTCTCCAGACCAGAATTATCGGCATTCCATGCAATCACAGGGATTCCTAAGTAACCGGCCAATTGAAGAAAATATTGAGCGCTGGCCGTACTACGTCCGTATTGCTCGTAATTCATAAGATATAAGATGGCCGATACATTCAGCGAAAGAAACTCCTTGCAAAGTGAGTCCAAGATAGCTAAAACACAAATTGTGTAATAATTAATAATTGTAATAAATAAATATTCCAATTTTTTGTATCACTTACAATTAGAGAAAATTTTTAAAACCTTTTAATTTTATTAATAGCCGCTTGATACAATACATATTAATGATTTTCAATCATGTAAATTTTTATTCAAATACACAATACACATTAATAAAAATTATAATCTTTTTTACATAAATCCAATATTCTTTTCCCAATCTTTACTTTTTAAATTTTACAAAATGATTGAATTAGCAGTCGAATATTTAATCAAATAAGTATCTACTGGCAGACAGTGGGTATCATACTTCACAAATTATGTCAATCGAGTAAAATCGAATGAATCTTCGTTTCATCAGAGCTATTAAGCACATCTACATGCCGAATGTATTATCGTTTAGCCGCGGGAATAAAACGGAAACGTAAGCGGAACGCGTAGCTTCAACTTTTTACGACGACCATCCCATCCCAGTTTCATCGCGTTATTCTTTCTCCCGCTAAATTTATTTCTGTACCTTTATCACACGCACGCCCATTTTTCGAAAAGCGAGAAGCAAAACGACAACGGAACAGCAACCACGTATATAGTTCTATCTATCTCACGCAGCGACACGCTTGACCGACTGACCTCGTTTTCGTTTTCTACTTTATTATTTCGAAATACGGAGTAATTGAAAGGTTTAATTTAATCGATTTTTATTCCATACGATATTTCTTCTATTTGATTTATTTGAATTTAGCAAAAAGCGCAGAAGCCGTAACATAGACTTGAGATTCTAAAGAGTATAATACGCTTGGATTTAAATAAATGTTTTAAATTGTATTGAAATTCTTATTTATAATAGAGAGGTTTTCTGTGTACTCTTACTAGTAGAACTCTTTTTTACTTTAATTATATTTGTAGAACTAATCTAATTATATTGATGTCAGTAGAATAGAAGTTTCTCAGTAGATAGAAATTTTATAATTATTAGTCCATACATTATAGATAAACTTGTTTGTTATCGGTAGCTCGAAATTGTTTCGCTTTTATGAAAATCGAATGTAATCTGATAATCGCATTTAATTTACAATAGAAAATATTCTCAGATGCAGACTTACATAACATAACGTTTCATGAAATACAAGTATTTAACTGCTCAATCAAGTACAAATAGCAAAAATCGATCGTCGTAAAAGAGACTTATCCAGTGGTCTTATCTAATGCACGATGTGATATCTTTAACGATCAACTCTAATTTTAAAACATCTTGTGATTATGGAAACAGGAAGTGTAATTTGAATCAACAATTTCTAAATATAATTAAAACATATGTATGCATATATATTTGATAGAAATGCTTTTTTCATTTTCATATTATTAAATTTAATGACGATTAGATTAAATTTTATTCTGCTAATAATTATAACAACGAAAGAATCAACATTTTTTCTATAGTTATAAAACTATATCCATGAAATGGATATAGAATTTTTTTGCTAGTTTTTTACTATTTTTCATATGACTTCATATTATATTTTATTTCTTAAAATATATCTGTATTAACTTGTATAATGTTAATCTTCTTCTTTCTTTTGGTTATTTATAATTTTAGAATAATTTAAAAGTTAACAAATATTATACGCGCTTTGAAAAGAAGTACATAAAATACAATTTATTTATTGGCATATTTGAACACATTGTGCTTATACTCTTCATTTTTATTATACATATATATACATACATATTACTGTATTTATTTAGTATAATTGTCGAACTGTGTATAAATAATTCATTAAAAGAAATATTTATTGCAATTATCATAAAATTATTAATATAATTTATTCAATCTGCTACTTGATTGGCTGCGTTCAATTTTATCTATCTCTTTTGGAATTTTTACGAAAAATTTGATTAAAATACCGAGAGAAAATCAATTCAGTCATTGAGAACAATTGAAATATACGAATGGTAATCTCATGCCTCTGATACCAATGCCATGAAAATACGTAGTTAATTAATTTGATTCGTAATATGACTACATTAACATTGCCGAGTAATATTATTTTAACGTAACACCAATTGTGTATTTACATGTATTATTCTCAACAAAGCTAATCATAGTTAGCATAATATAACATATTTTATGCAGTTTGTGTCTTTACTTAAATAAAATTACAATAAAAATGAAAGTCATAATAAGTGAAACATGGATGTAATATATGTGATTTATATTATTTAACGGAAGAAAAGAAAAAGAATGAGAGAGAAAACATAAAACACATTATTTTTCCTATTAAAAGAAACAATAATTCAGAAATTTATTCTAACAGTTTATATAAGCTATCGTATCTCTCTAGAGTAATCGTATTAAATTAACGGGCCAAGTTTCACTTCTCTTTACATGTACGTTACACTTTGTCCCGAATTAATGAAAACGTAGTACCACGAATGTAGTAGCTAAATCTGTATCAAGCAACAGCAAGTCGATTAACGTAAATTCCTTTGATCAGGAACTACCTTGACACCCAAATATACTATAGTCGAGTGCCTCATCTACCATGCGTTCGTAATTTGTTGAGATTGGACGTACATGTTTCGCAAAATAAACTTTAATACAGTAAAACAGTCAAAACACATATTTCTTATATATTACAATTAAAAGTGAATATTATTATAAAAACGAAAAAATTGAACTCTAACAAAATTAATAATGTATTATTTATTAGTCACAATAAAACTGCATCGTTATTGTTCTGTTCACAGAATATTATACACACATACACTTTATTGATAAACATGTATAACAAAAGATATTTTGCATCATTGCATTTGTCCCGAAATCTATGAATTATGGCCGTACTCGAAAGCGATAAATGTCCACAATGAGCGACAAACTCGACGAATTAGAGCTGCTTGTTTTAAACTCTCGTCAAGTGTTATTAATGAGCAGATTATTTACGGTTCGTTGGTATTTGGTTTAAATCGATGAATTGGTTATTTACGACTTTGCGTGTTTCACGAAAATTAATAATTCCTAATGGAATGTTGGATTCTCGTTTGTAAAGGTAAATAGCATTTAAAATTTGATACATGGAATTAGTAAATGTGAGCGCTGCTCATCTTACTCGACAAGTGCCAAATTAATATTCGATTTTATTTAATTCTATAATAGTATTGCGTATTCATATTTTTTCACGTTATCAAATTATATATCTATTTCTATACAATGCCATTCCATATAGTATTATCGGAATATATCTCGCGATTTAACGTAATCTATTAATCCGCATTGATACCGACATAAATCCGGTTAATTGTACGCGTAATTCATCAAGATTAGTCATCTCTATAGAATTGAATTTGTAACGTTATTCTGATTACGATATTTGGAAACAACTTAACACGAGTTTGCCAATTCTGAGCCATTAATATTAACACATCTACATTAGCGAACCAGAAATCGGTCGCGTTTGTTTCGACCAACAATTACGAGCCCAATAATGACAATCCTGACAAATCGAGGATTCTGTATTATTGGCCGCAAAGATATTTCACTAGTAATTACAATATCGGTAATGATTACGCTACCGTAATCGGAGATACCGGCTTGGGAATGCTGCCTTGGCCGCTGCGGCTCAACGCTCGTATATCGATAGTCAGCTTAACCGCATATTAATTAATCAGCCAATTATGAGCGCGTGGAACAAGCGTCTATAGTTTCACAACCTTCCCCTGCCCAACGTTTATGAAAATTATTCTATTCTCTAGAATGAACATCAGTAGGAGCAAGTATGACAAAAACCTTTGTTCTCTATATAATTTTAAAAATGTAACTGAACATGTCTGACCATATATGACTTTATTCTACTAAGGAATAGATTACGTTTGTTTATGCATAATCTTTTATTAACTTAATTAACTGTGTCTAATCTCGTACAACAGGTATAACATATTATTATAATGGAAATGTAATTCTGTTTAATTTACAACAGATTTGTGTCTAAAGTAAACGTGGAAGGAATTTAGCGCGATCGTGGGGATGTCAAGAAATAATTATAAAGGATCTTAAAATAGCTTACCAATTGACATTATCGACATCGTATACAATCATTTCAAAATATATCTAGTAAAATAATATAATTAAGTAAAATAGCTTTATGTTTCTTAAAGCACGTACATATATTTGAAAATATTATATTAGAATTTTTGTAAAGAGCATCATAATTTTCTAACGTGTTGAATTAATATTTTTTCAATAAGTGTATCTAAAATAAAAATTATTTCTCTTATGTAACACAAATGGTTACATATTAATTATTTATTTGTAAAATTTACTTGTTCTGTAATGTTTTTTAAGAATTAACATTTGTATCAGTAAGTATCATAAATAAACATGAAACTTTTAGTCTCATTATATCATAGTAAATAAAATAAAGAATTGTAGTAAATTTAGTCTCATTATATCATAGTAAATAAAGTAAAGAAAAAAGAATTGTATAAAATGCGTAGAATAAGTTTTTTGTAAAGTAACATTTACGCTATAAGTTAAACTTGTTAACTGTGTAATTAGGTTAATGATATAATCTAAACGCATGATGGAAGACTATATCTGCATGCATTACTGTTTAATTATTCCTTCGCGTTTAACCGAACATTTTTCGTGCAAATTTAATACGCAGCAGTTTTACCTTTAGTCGTAAATTTCAAAGTTTTATTTAATTGGAATTCGTGCAAGAAAGATTTGACGTTACGTCATGACGGAATATAAGAACCCAGGTAGTAAAAGTACGATGTGTTTTTCAAACTTCCTTGCTGTAAAGTATAAATTGAGATAAGTTTAATTGAAAGCACACTGAACGACGGAGTAAATATCTCACAATTAGTCTAAAAGCTTGCGTAGAGTATAACGGCGTTTCCGTAAACATGAAACTAATGACAGTTGATACCTTCTACAATGAAACGAGCTTAATCGATAATCGCTTAATCGATTGCCTGTTCTCTAAACATGATTTAAATTTAAATATTTATTATATTTCTAAAACTAATCAGATTTAGAATTATTCAATCGTTTATACATCATTGATTTTGTTCGATAAAATAAGATAAATTAGAATTGAGATATTTACATACATTCGCGAACACCGATACTTTTCATTTTAATCAATAATAATTATTTTAAGGAATTAAAAATAAAGTATAACAAAAAAATCTAATCACATGCGGCAATGTACTCTGCACAATTCTCGTGAGCCCAAAAAATATTAAGGAAGTTGCACTGTATGATTATTCAAGCGTCAATAATGCGATCATTTCTATGTCACATCTCTTCTTTCTACATATCACCTGGAAGAAGGTGGTTTTTAAAGCTAAAAGCGTCATCACATAGCTTAAAGCGGTATGGTTGCGATCGTTTTGTAAACATCGAGATTGGAATAGCCAGTGCGCTATCCAAATATTAGACGGAGGTGGAAATTTCCAACGTGAGAATCATATACCGAGTGACAGTGAACGCGTAAATACACCGACATCGACTCCTCACTGTAGCCATGAACGTGTGAGTTAAGCCTGAAATATTGGCTCGCCAGAGGACATCTTTCGGATGCGAAGAAACGCAATGCGCCAATGTTAATTCCGACAGGTCGTATATCACTCCTACGACCGAACAACGCGCAGAGAAATATTCCCCATGGTAAAATCTTCCTGACCAACGTCGTCAGACGGGAAATTACGAGGAGTCTGCGCGCAGTTGTGTTTGCTTGGCGATGTTCACACGACGCGAGCAGACTTCAAACACCACCGGATAAAGGGAAGAAATACCATAACACGGCAGTCATTGAATTTTATTTCTTGCGGATTGCTCACTGTTAATGAAATTTTGTAAAACTATTACGTTGATGAAATCTCTCTGTCAAAAATATATGTATACTATAATATAAATATCCTATTATACCTTTAACATTCTTATCGTACTATATTATTGTATGATAAATGTTGATAAGAAAATATCCAGAAAGAATTTGAGCTTAACATCGTTACAACAGCGTCCACCTTATTACCCTGCGATGTTAGATCACCGGCATCCGTTATACGCGTATATTCGTAGAACAAACAACGTTTCTCCTCGATCTCCCGTGGTAGTTTATTTACCTGTTGGAGTCGCAGACTCCGTCAGATCTACATCAGTTTCAATAATATTTATCCAAATTCACGTAAATCTAGTCATATCTTCACATCAATTACGATGTAATGTTAAAGAAATTATGTAAAGTTATATTAAGTTTAAAAAACGGAGACTCTATGTGTGTTATTAAAATATAAATTCAATTAAACAATTGCACAAAATTATATAACGTTATTTTAAATTTGTATTAAATTTGTATTAAATAGTGCTTGTTAAACTTTTGCAAATAAAGAGAAAATAGACTTTTAGTTAACTGTCTTATTAACAATATTTCTGTTAGATATTTATCTTAAAAGTTGTAAAATTAAATACCATAAAATATAGATACGTATTAATTCATATCCAATAACAGAATGAACGCATTCTCCAGGAGAGTCAATCAATCGCGAAAATATTTACCTGTCGGACTCGGTGTGAGCTTCATCATAGTGCTATTGACCTGGGATGGCGTAAACTCGTATTTGTCCAGAAAAGAGAACCTGGACTGGCCTTTGGTCCTGCCATGACCTTTGTGCAAATTGAGAACGGCCTTGTTGATGGCTTTTGTGTATTCTCGCACTCCGAAACTCGTGTGCGGCACTATTAGACCAACGCTAAGCTTCGGCAGCGAGGTATTGCTGCTGCCTCTCATCAATTTTTGATGATCAGATTGACCAATCGATGATTTTAATCCATCTCTCGATGAGGCGACTAGTGCGCCCACCATCAAGAGAACGTATAAGCCACGCATTTTTCTCCTCGTGAATTTGATTCTTTTAGTTTCTAGCTTTGTTTCTATTGAAGTATGTACTGCTTCATTTTAGAGTAAATCAGGTACACGGTCACAAATACAGAATAACAAGTTTATATCAGTTACAAGTAATCTTGTCCTCATTAAGCACTTTTAACATTTCAGTCATTATGATATATTTTTTTCGTACTCTCGTCATTGTCATCATTGAAGATTTACACTTAATGATTTACACTGTGTACATTACACTTAAAAGCTGTAAGACACCTCACCTTGTACACACTTTTGCTGGACTTTATTATGAATGTAGATTTATTTTGTAACGTTATAACTATCATCCATATGATAATATATATTGTATATTTTAGTTATTTAATATTTATATATTTTAATAATGCACGAAGCATTATGGAAAACACATATCACATTCCATCACAACAAGATAAGACACTTTAATAACAACTTTTTACTATAGTTCATATATATTATTATTTAACATCAAAAACTGTAAATATATTTCTCTCATATATCATAAATACGATAATATTTCAATAGTATTCTGTAGAAGAAGGTTGAAATTTTTGATTCACTAGCATAAAACAGACAACGATATTTTTAGATATTTAGTAGACACGAAGATCGAAAAACTTGTGAAGCTTCGAAGAAATGTCCATCGAGAGTCAGCATTTAGGAAGATACTGAAAGATAAAACAAGATTTTGCTTCGATGCCAAGTGGATAATCGCAAATCAAGTCTCGAATATGTTAGATAAGTAGATTACTTATGTTCTCTCAGATTCTTTACCTTTAAAATGCTTAAATACCTAAGTTCTTCCGTGTCCAAGCTTTATACATTTTATGTGCTTAAGTACTTAAATGCTTCAGTAATTGGATCCATAAATCCTTTAATCCTTAGGCATATAGATACATTAAAGTTCTTGGTATTTAATTCTATTATTTAATTCTCCTTCGCCGCTTTCAATTCCCAAGAACATTTTCAAGAGCATTATTTCTCTCGCTTTGCGGAACACGTATAATGACGGATGCAACAGATGGATACATGGAACACTTTGAATTGATATAATAGAACAAGATTAATAACAAAAACTCTTTCTGCAACGGAATATTAAACGAATGTACGATATGAATAATATACGAAGAAACAAAGTTTAAATATAAAATACAATCGCACCTCTCGAGCGTGCATCTACCGATAATTCGACAATATCTCCTATTCAGTTCTGCTGTAATTAGTATTTCTTTGCTAAGCAACAGCAAGATTGGCCGGAAGCAATTACGACGCTTTCAATTAATCGGCTCGATAATTTCGCGAGGATCTAGAGCGTCAGGACCGTGGCTGAACCAATTACTGAGATTTTCATTCGTCCGTTAGAGAATCACCTTCGCCTGTAATACCACATTAATTGGTAATTATAATGACGTATCGTACGCTTACATTTGGTTAGCATGCATTCTCGTTCTTTTTACGTAAAAAAATCGTTCCAATAAAATTCAATACCTCATTATGATAATTAATATGAAGTCTATTCATGTTAATTGCTTATTACATTTTTAAACTTTTCTATGCTTTATGTTTCCTGTTACTTTCTTGCAAAAATGTGAATATTTATGTGTTTTATTTAAGGTGGAATAAAATTGTGGCTAAAAATATAATTAGGAAAGAACGATTCCATAAAAAAATACTAAATTTTGGTATAAAGTTTTCAAGGGATTAGAATTTTTCTATCGTATTGAATACTCATTTATCAGGTTCGCCGACAATATGACACATAGAATAGAAATGTTCCAAGAAAAAAGCGTTGTAAATCCCAACAACAACGGGCAGTGAAGAATGCGGGTTCATACTATATCACAAGCTCGTTTTTCTTCTTCTGGTATATCTATCTATCGTAGGGGGTGTACAGTATAGAAATCGACGGAAATACTATTCGATTGACGGAGCTTCGATGTGCTCGCTCTCTCATTCACGCAAACAACGTAGAATAATGTTTTTGTTCCGCTTTTTGCTGACTGTTTCGAGAATTAAACGAACATGGAAGGAAACAGGAAAAACCGGGTCGCGTTTGAACTGATTTATGAAAATTGGCGTTATTCACACTGAGCGCAGAGGCGATAAACGGGAAATTTGCATTACAGCGTATCTATTCTCATTTCGTGATAACGTCGCGAACGAAATATCGAGTTTTACAAATACATTATTATCTCGAAATTATAAATGTTTCTGCATGTAAAACGCAAAAAAATCTTATTTCTTGCAATTCTGCTCTTGCAATTAATAACCGTCTATTTGACAAAACACAATTTTATCACTGTATAGTTTTTTTCTTTTTCAATGAATTGCATTGTTATACATGTATTTTTATAGCTTGCCCAAATTTAAAAAATTATAAAATTTATTTCTATTTTTATCGAGACTGAATTATCCTTTTTTTTTTACTTTTAACTGAAATAATTTCAAGAGGACATACGTTGATTCATATTTGGATATTTGCAATTGTCTATGAGTAAAAGCAGAGTGAAAAATTAATATAAAATCTTTTAATATTGTAAATTTTGAAATATACGGTCTAATTTTATGGTTTAGTTATTTCAATCAGTAAGTATATATGTATATCGACACAACCTAAATTTCTTCTTATCAAATTTAATATAAGACTATTAAATATAAGACAATAAGAAAATATTTAAATATTAAATAAAGAAAGATATATTATTTATTGAACATGATTCTTCATCGCAATAAATCAAGCGTTAGAAGATTTAATGGTTTAAGACGAAGAGAAATGATCAGACGCGAATCAGACATCTAATCCTAATCTCACAGACGGTTGAACGTGCCTTGCAACGGGCGAGCCGTGAGAAGCTAAGCTAATTTTATAAAGACGGCAATAAGATTGCGTGATAAACAAGTCCGAGTTCGTTCCGCAACAGGAAATCGTCGTTAACGGGAAAAGACACCCGTAGGATTCTGCGGTTTCCGAGCGTGTTTCTCGGCAAACTCGAAGTTATGCCGTCACTCGCGGAATCACCGATAGAAACCGATGCCGAAGTTTAGGTAGATAGCCGTGTCGGCTCTAGTTAAGCCTTGGATTTTGGAAAGTACTTCAGAAGGATCGCAGTCACGTTGTACGGAATCCTGCAACCGATGACCGCCTTCGGCAAAGTTTGAGTCTCGAATAATATTGCAAGAGTTTGGTCATGAAATGTGTCGAGCTACAACAGGGATCTATTTCGCTACATTCGTGGCATTTGAGAAATTGTATAGTTATGAAAGATGATGCATTTAATAAATTAAATATTAAATATTAAATATTAAATGTCAAGCAAGAAAAATTTTAATTATTTCGATATAAAACCGTCTCAGATCTAATCCCAATAATATTCGATTGATATTTCGATCTTATAACGTCAATAAGCAGCCTTGGAAGCAATAAGTACGAAAAGATAAATAAATATAGTGATCAGCAGGAAATTCGTGGTAAAATTCTTCACATTAGAAAAAGCTTACAATAATATTTTTAAGACAATAATAAATAAAACTACAGAGAGAGAAAACATTACTGATCAAACTTCAGCTGATCATTTAAAATAAATTAAAATAAAATAAATTAAGAATTATATTACATAATTTCAACAAATTAAAAAAAAATTCATTGAGTTTTATTATGAATATAAATTTTATCTCAAAATAAAATCTATATAAAAAAATGTTTTAATTTAAAAAAAAGAATAAGATATTTTTAATATATTCTTGGTATAAATTAATGTATACTGTATTTTTTTATTTCTTATGTTTTCTTTAGTTATATATATATATATATTTATAAACTATTCAATTAAAACAATAAGTCTTTGAAAAAATATATTAATATATTTCGTCTTAATTGATACATTTCTATTTCATGATTAGGAGCACAATTTCCGACAGATTCAAGATATCTTGATAGTGTCAAGGTTGTTATGAGATGTATCGAATTAGAGCTATTTATGCGAACGGGAAATCGGTGATAACAGGATTCACGGAAATATCCGGGTATCGTTATCTGACAAGATCTCGGTAACGTCAAACCTATTCCAGTCATTTCGCATTTCGACGTACTGTCAGTATTATTGATAGAAATGGGACTTTAAGCGGTCGGAAATGGAGAGATACAGATTGAAGACGAACTCACCATATTAATAGTGCTCGCACAGATACGCACGACAACCCCCTTCCTCTCTTGTCGTGACAAAATTTTTAATTACGCAAGTTAGAAATCTATACTACTTATTTAATGCATTGTGAATGATTATAGCAATAACGGCCAGCAATAACAGATTTTAGCTGCGGAACAAATTAAGTTAAAACTATAAATATAGAAATTGTTACTTCTATGCGTTATAATATCACATGGAACTTAAAAAATTATGTTTTGCTTTTATGCTTTTGTAAAAAAACTATGTCATACCCTGTAACTAGTTATACATGTATATAAGAATTCTTAATTTAAGAATTAAATTGTAGTCGCGCTGTTTTGCAAAAATAAAAAGTAACAAAAACCCGTAAACCCTATTCCCTTCTTTTTTAATCCATACCGAGTGAAATGGGGGAAAAAGAGAAATCGAACCACGAGATTGCAGGGAATTGAAACGGCAGATATTCGGTTCACGGGGCATTATTGAATAATCTTAAAGCTAGATCGAGCACCAGGCAAAAATTACAGTAATATTCTTTTATTCTGATTCACATAAAAGTTTGCAAAAAAAATTGGCTCAATAAAGAAAAATTAAACAAGCAGATTTAATATTTGAAACAGTTATATCAATTGATAGCTAATTATCATTGCTAAAAACAATTCAGTTATATTTTCTCTTAATATTTTTTTACACTATAAATTCTAAACGGATAAATTTAAGATTAAATACAGAAATAAAAGTATAATTTATAGACAAAATACTGTAATAACATTAACAAACATTAATATTGTTATTAATATATTAAATACACTAAAAATTCTAATAAATACTTTTTTATTAAAATTTAGATTTTTTTTTAATACTTAGGTATGTTTGAAAATTAACAAAGTGCATAAATGAAATAATCAATATTTTGTAATTGCAAAAATAAATTATTCTTTCTATTATTTATATTTCTTATAGCAATGTAAAAAGTTCCAATTTATAATATTGCGAATTATTTTTTACATTAGATCTTGACTCTTTAAATCTAATAATCTCTACCATTATTTTAACATCCTTATTTTTAATTTTATTCTATCAATATTCAATATAGTAGGCGCTCCATTTTTCCTTCAATTTTCGATGCCATTCATTTACCGGAATCAAGCTTTGAATATTTTATAAACTGTGAAAGAAGTCTCTTTCCTTAATCAAAAGTTTACATCAAGCATATTATGAAGTTTAAAACACAATTAACAATATATAAAATAAAATAAAAATTAATTAATTAAATCAATCAAATTTTAATATGCTTAGTCTTAATAAAAAATATGCAATGACACATTTTATTGTAGTACAATACACATAATAATAAAATTTATCCAATAAGAAAAATTATATATAAATATATGTTTTATTATTTTTATTTATCATATTAAATTTTAATTCAAATTATTAATTATTATGGTCAATTCCTTAAGGAAAAGGTTTATTTTATGAATTATACGAAATTGTAATAAATTATATGAAAATGGTCATATAAAAAATCGGCGACATATTATGTTTGATAATAATTAAAATGTCAATCACGTAAGTTTGATGATTGCTCAGTTTCCACATTGAATTTTCGATATCGTCAAAGTTATTGAATTACTCTCGTTACGCTTTTCAAATATTGGCGTAAATTTTGTTTCTCGTATAGATTTTTCAACTTCTTGAAATACAAAGAACGTTATTTTTCCATCCATTATTTTAAAGTTATCGTATGTTTCAATATATTTTAGTCATAAAATCAAATTATATGTTTAATGTTGTTACCCATCTAATATCAACTCTTAATAATCTGTAATTCAGAGAAGATTATATTAAATTTTTATCACCGTTCTATAATCAAATTTTATTCATTTACAAAAATTATTCAACTAAAGATCTTAAATTTTTCTATTTGTTTCTTTCTTCAAAACATTTTAGTTGTTTAATTATAGATCATTTTGTCTTTCTAATATTTCTGTGTCTCAGATCTACAACCTTATTACAATTATTTAGGCAAATTAAAAATATACCTTGTTTTAATATAATAGTCAACATACATATCTTTGTACACCTTTGATTATATTCCCTCTATTTTCTGAAATATTTCATCTACCAAGGCAATATATAAAATTTCTTATCCACGTGAAGTTCTTGCACTCTTAGCGATTTTTCAAATACCTGGTCAAAAACTTTTAATCCCATCATTCACGTTACTTCTTTAAGCGCGGTCTTTCATCTCAATTTTATCCGTTTACCTCATTTCTCTTCTTTTGTCCAACTTGAAAAGTTAGAATTGAATTTGACGCAAGTGAAGAACATGCAAAGATGTGACAAAGTGAGCTAATTAAATTTCCATTTTCTGGTTCAAGACCGCGTGCACTGCTGCTTATTTTTTATATGTGGTTTTTAAACGCTATCGATGTTTCAGTTCTTCAACTTTCCATCAGTGCATTTTACACGAACGTTTTTGCGTTTCAATCGTAAAAATTAGTTCTAATCGACGTACTCCATCATAATAGAGCGCGATTTATTAGAGAGCCCGATTTACCAAGAATACTGAGCTGAAAGTTTACACACCAGAGCTCTAGTAACGCACATATCAAAAAATACCTAGTAAAATGTTATTAAAGATAAAATTTTATACATTAATTCCTCAATCAACATACATTAATTAGTCAACAAATTATGTATGTTGATTCAAATCAATGATATTATTTTCTTAGAGAACACTACTCGATTAAAATATATCTAATTTTTTGTGCCATATAATTAACATTAACTATTCTAAGTAAGACTTTCAACAAATAAAATTTCTACGTATTATTTTATAAATATATTATACAGTTGCATATAGGTCATAGGACGTTAGAAGCATATTTTTTAAATGTATCTATTTAATAATAATAACAAAATGCAAATTTTGTATCTTTTCGCTAAAGTAAAAAGCAATACTGCAGTGAGATGGTAATCTTGTTTACATAACACAAATGGAAAAATAGGAGAAAAATCAATTCTTTTAACGCGTAGGTGGAATCTGGCGTAAACTTGATCTCGCAAGCTTTCTGTTTTGTTGATTCGAGGCTTCTCGCGTCAATTTCCTTTTTCTCCTCTTTCCTATCCATTTTCCTCCGCACGATCGGCAGCCCCTCGTCGCAATCAAACGCGTGAAATTAAATTCGATATGAATCGGGGATGCGATGCAATAAAGTCGATGGGAGGCAAAAGCCCTTGTCATTAATGGCAAAGTTGCAAATGTGCAACTATGTCGGAATAATGACGAAGTATGTTGCTACGCGTATATTTCGGTGCTAATGAGATTAATAATTTCACAAGCTCAATGTGAAATTTCACCATAAATTTTATTATGCATTATCTGAATTTGTTTGTCTCTTCTAAGGAAAACACAATTTTGTTGCAATTTGCAAACGGCAATCTACTCTGATTGCATTTCTTTTTAATATGCAAAATAACATAATTAATAAGTGAATATTCATTATTGTTAAAAATATAGGCGATCGTTAAAAGATTTATATCCTTTGATATTTTTGTTTTTATTATTTTACATGAGCGAGATGAATTTTAATTTCTTTAACAAGTGTTGAAAAGAATGATTTCATTTTTCTTCCGATGGCAACATAGCATTACACGCAACTATGATAATCAATAATCGCAATATGCCTTGAAATTGTTATGAGCTCGAAATTGAGGCGAAATTATCAGTGCGATTATCGCGGTTTAACTATTTGCTTACCCACGTGTTTAATAAGCGAAATTCGACGCGTAATATTCACAAACCGGAACCATTGCATTTAAATGTTTGCTTAATTGTTTGATAAAACACAAGACAAGCAATATTTACGTATATCGTGTATCTCTCTCTATGCATACAATGACAAATATTAATTAATTATTTATTCATTTAAGGCATAAGTACTTTTTTCTAGAACTTATTACGAGAAGAAACTATACACATTTTTAAAAAAATCACAAAGAAAAAACACAACAATTAATTTCGTCAATTTGTAAGAGAGTCTATAAGATGTTTCAGTTTTTATATTAGCTTTATTTAATCACGTTTTTAATATTATTAAAGCGCATATATATATATATAAGAAATTATCATCATTAATCATTTTCAATAGGTAATACCCTCATCTAGCCGTAAACAAGAAAACAATTTTGTTATAGAGTTTTTATCAATTGATTATTAAATAAAGTTTTATAATATTACTTATACTTTGGTATATGTTTTTATTTGACAACAGTTAGCTGTTAATATCACGCGGCAGTTTAACCTGTTGCTTTAAATTTTTTTTATTTTATTTTAACGTCTTACCAGTTTAGCATTCTTTTATATAAAAGTAAAAAATTTCAATTTTTTTTCTCTGGAAGATATATATATGCAAGAAAAGTTTTATTTTATCTACAAAAATGTATTATTTATTTCAGAAATTCGTTTGTTTTCACGTATTAATTCATACAAATCAAATTCAAAAAATATAATAATAAAATAATAATTGTAATAAAATAATTAATTGGTATAAACACATTTATGTGTTGTAATAATTATTATAAATCTGCTACACGAATTAATAACGCACAGGTAAGATGGAAAGTGTAGAATTGGATATATTCACCATCCACAGGTGGTTTGTACATATGACTCGAATGTCAGTAATGGTCAATATAATTACATTACGGAAATTTAAAAAAATGCAGGATCGTAAGGCAAGAATAGATGATAAAACACAAATAAAGATTGATTTTGCCAAAGTGCCGTATATCATGCGGAGATGACACACCCTGGAATTGCTTTTTTGACATTGGTCACTTTCTCTCAACAAATAAAGAATGACTGTGCTGTTAAGAAAAAATATATACTATACATACACATACATATGCTGGTCATATATATAAAGTATATTAGAGATATTACGGCTGTATACACCGAAGAGTAAAAACAGAATTAAGAGTTACAAGGGAAAGAGAAATGCGCGAGAAAAATAAAAAAATATGGTCCAGAAAGTTATATTATATTTTTATGGATTCTCTTTGCGTTTTTATATGAATCGAAGTCAATTAAATATTGATGAATTGTTTCAAACGCCAAAGTGGCAAACTTGATGTATTGCTATAATTAAGAATCTTTATTAATTATACTTGTATATTCTATCAATTAAAATCTTTGATCGATATATATTTGAGTTTCGTCTATGTAATTCCCATTATTTATGAAATTTATTATTGTATATTACATTTTTATAATTTTGTTAAATGTTATATATTTTGTTTTCTTTTAGGTGGATAGTACATACAAAAGACCAATGTTAAGATTAAATTAAATGAAAAAAAATAGAAAAATTAAATGGAATGATGTAAAAAAATAGTGTAAAATCTATAGATTGTCAAAATAAAAGATAAAAAATACCAAAGAAAAAATATATACATCCATATCCAGTTATAATAAACCGCGAAAAAATAAAATCTATGAAACTTTGTACGTACATGCTATGATAAAAAGTTAATAAAGTATTTTCAAGGAAAAAGATTTTCTCGACGATATTTCCTTAAATATATGTATATGTAAGGTGAACCGAAATCTGCGTAAAATGGAACAGAATCATGTTACTTTCTAGAGATCCGAAGATCGCCTGCGGCGTGAAACAAGGTTTAGGGTTACCAATTCCTGAAAGGCAAAAAAGGAAAACACGAGTAAGGGAAGAAACAAAAAAAATAGAGGCAGCTATTAAGGCCATGCGCCACCCTTCGGTGTTCCAGCTGGTTTAATCCAGACTCTGTGCGATTGCGGAGCAATAAGGTTACTAACGCAGTAAAAGCTTCTCATATAATCGAAGCTCGGGCTGAGTCATATTCAATAAACAAACTCTGCACGGAAAAGCTGCTTAGCTTTATCATACTGTATTAATATTGGTTATGCAATAATGCTTGTTATAACGTTACAAACACGGTTTTTCTTGATAAAAAAGTATTAATTTATTTTAAAATAACTTATTTACTTGGAATTTATTTCATTTGAAGCTACGTCTCTCTGTTAATTTTTAAAGAGATTTTTAAATAGACATTTACTTTAAATAATTATAAAATTGTATATTTCGTAATAATATTGTATTTTATGTTGTAAAATATTATTTTAGAAAAATAATCTAAAATTTTTGAATGTAATAACGTTTTGTAAAAAAAAAGTATAATGTTTTAATTTATCTAATTCATTTATTTTCATTTTATTTAGATGTTTCTTTAGTGAACTGCAAGTTTCGTTTTTTTATATTATCTGGCCAATTTCGTTAGACGTAACGTAACCAGCCTTCGTTGAAAAGCAATTCTAGCTTAGCCGGGATTTATAACAAAACAGGAATAAACGTGCTGCATTTCATTCAGATATATTGAAAATTCGTATAAATGCAGGGCAGAGCGAATCAATATCTCGTGGAGCAATAATGGATGCGATAACTAAAGAAACGTTGCAGGAGCGTGCTGCTAACTGTTTTGCACTACTCTATACATCACCGATCGCAAACGATCGTTGCGACCAGCGCGGGACTCGTGAAAATAACACGACATTGACGTCACATATCCTAGTAAACAAAATGTAATATCGTTTACTCCAAGATGTAAGACCGAAAGACGAAGACCGGAAATAAAACGGGATGACGACGAGAGTGAAACAAAGAATATTTCGTCCTATTAGGAGTAAAGACGTGTTTATCCGGCCTTAGGCAGGGCTTAATCGATGCGGCCTTCAATTAGCACCTCGTTAAACTATACACACCGGAAGGCTGCATTTGAGGTTTATGGGAGAGTCAGACACGGACACGGGAGTAGAGAATTTCGACGAAATTACGCAAAACAGGCATCCGTTATCGTCCTACGTACTCATTCTCAGAGCTGCAGGTGACTCGTGGCTGACGGACCGATTTGAATACTTATCGGACAAGAGAGGGATGATGTTGAAGGATCCGCGAGCCGCATTCCGGAGTATTTAGCGGGCGTTGTGTTGACTTCAGTTGGGCCGACCGACGGAATTTATTCGAGCGTTACATGCCGATCCGCGTGGGAGCTGTTATATTACAAGCGCGAGAGAAACGATACTGGGCTCGTACCCGCGGGGTGTACACGGCATCCAAAATTGTCCATTCATATTGCTCTCGTGATGGAGCTTGGAGTACGAGCGATAAGTGCGCCATTCAAATGGGATAGTTTCGCGAGTGGTTCAAATCATCCAAGCGGCGAGAATTGTAATAACATAACGAATATATATTCTTGTGGAGAAAAAGTGTATGATCGATCTTTCACGCGATTGTTATCAGCCTGAGAGTGAATTGCAAAAGCATAAAGTTTGGTAAGTATTGATATTTGAATCAGATATATTTAAAAAAAATATATTTATGATTAATACTTATATAAAATTAATTATTTCATAATTAAATATCATAAGTACTCAACGATTTTTAATATTAAAATGATCTAAAATCGTATTCGTAAATCGCATATTTCTCTTATTTAAGATATTAAAAATTGTAGCATATGCAGAGGCATTTATGTTTAAAATTAAAAAAAGAAGCACAAAGGAAGTGAAGAAATACATTATGACACTTGAAATCTTAGGTATTTTCATTCTTCAATCGTACGTCTTCAATAACATTCTGTCATATTTGACGTCATATTTGATAATGTAAATAGAGATGTAAGCCCGATTAAAACTTTGAAATAAATTGCTTTCAGCGTTGTGAATAAAGTAAGCGACATTCGAGACTTTGATTTGCAATTAGCCATACTTATCCGCGCTCGCGTCATTAATATCGGTGATCCCTTGCCGGATCGATAAATATGATACCTCTGTGAAGTCGCACAAAGGTGCGATCGCGCGATCTACTTGACAGTGATCGATGTGGCAGTAGCGTCAGGTCGCAGCATGATTATCCGCGTCGACTATGAAGATCCGCCCGTGGAAGACGCGCCACGACGTTCCTACGGAATCTGCGAGAGAGGTAAACGGAGACGGACACGCAAGGCGACGGAGAGAGGGTTACTCTCCAGGATCGATTTTAGTTCCGAAGATGGAATCAGGTCATTCTCGATCAAAATTGGACGCATCCACGCGTCGCACGATTTCTGTCGCCACGAGGTGGAAGCCACGCTGGTGTTCACAGTCGATCTCGTTTTGCACTTGGCCGAAGGATATGTGTCTTATCTGAGTCACCGTGCTGTTGGCCGTTCGATCACGTTGCAAACGACGCGCTCCGAGTTATTGTCACCCGTCAGCTGTTTCGCCGCCGCGCTCGACGCAGCGTGTTTCTTCGGGTTCATTATAAATCTCGAACTCGCCGAGGCCGCCGTGAATCGTCTAATATCGACGAAGAGAGAGAGAAAGAGAGAGAGAGATAGAGATAGAGAGAGAGTCGCCAATTATGATCAAGTGCCACGGCTCGTTAGCACATTGAGGATCAGCGCGGCGGTACACGCGTCGGCACCTGCACGCGAGACAATCGAGACTGGCGGCAAGATCTTCGGGACAGCTGTTCAGATGATCGATCGACGTGGTATAGCTGGCCTCACTAGTCGGCGACAATCGGGGGATCCATCGGCGGCGGCTTCCCACGCGGAGCGTATCTCGCTCCTCGTCGTCGTATCGCTGACTACGGCACACTCGGCTCGCTCCTTCTCACCTCCTCGCCACCCTCGTCGCTGCTCACGTGACTAGGAAGTTTCACTGGCGCAGTGGAAAACTCTTGATCCATGCGGTGCACGATCTTTCGAGTCCGGAGTTCTTCCCGGGCACTTTGCGGGCTCAACAGTCGAGGATCGCTTGAAGGCCCTTCAATCCTCGAGGGGTCTTGAAAAAGTATAAACGACGAAAGGAAGCTGCCGGTGCTCTGTGCGAG
>VBVQ01000724.1:0-49461 GCA_011636635.1 Tetramorium simillimum | reverse complement strand
GGGGGGTGGAGGGGGTGCCGACTACCCGAGGTTACAGACGAGATGAGATTTGAGCTCTGAGACCAATTTCGTCGCCAACACTTTGTGCGATTCGTCACAGTGCTACGACGACGGAACGTTAACCTTCCCACGACTAGTGCGCGAGCTTTCCTTAATGGCTACCCTTTCTAAGAAGCCGATCTAATTTGGTTCTCTGTGTTACGATAATAGAACTGACGCCACGTCTGCAACATACATTGCACTTGCATTTGTGTCATAAATCATATTACTGCCACAAATTTGGAGATTTAGTCAAGCGATTAATTAATTCTGAGAATAGAATTATTAATCTTTCCAACGGTTTGAATTTCTTGAATTTTATTCTGATTGTATTGATGACTTATATTAATCAATTTAATTAAATGGTAAAGTACGATTTTGCATGTTTGCAGCAATATTATTAAATGTAATCAATTTGTGTGCCTCCGAACATAAATTTTATTGCAGTTCTTTTGAAAGAAACGTGGAATGGGGTTAATTTCTGTAGACATTGACCAACATTCTCATCATGAAATATCGAACGAATTAGCGTTAATGTTAAAATAATTCGCTACTATCGAACAACTAATCGGCAATCCAGGTAATCGGTACAATCGGTTTTGTTTTGAATTAAGTCAAACCGAACAAAGGACTATCCTAAAAACTTGTATATTGTTAGTCAAATCGTTAGTTCAAATGGTGTCTACTCGCTAGAGTCTGAAAGGAACTTAACGATTACGAAATGTCGCACGTGACAGACTCGCAGCGGTCATTTCCTGATTCTTACCAGGGTTGTGATATGAAATCATAAAGACCAATATGAATGTTTTATTCTGTAACGTCGTTGAGCTCTCACTCAACACAAGAAATCTGATATTATTAACAAAATATTTACAGGCATGCATATAAACTGAAGAGATTATAGCAAGAGAAATACTTAGATATTCATGTCAAGTATTTATGTATAAAGTGATAAGAGATTTCTGCGCGTTGCACTAAATTATTTATTTCTCATAAATATTTCTACGCTCTATTGACAAAAATAGTTGGGAAAATGTCAAGTCTTCGCATACATCTAATATTAATAACTTAGAATTTAAATGTGATTTATGTAATTTAATAATAACGTGCTTTTTATCGTTCAGCTCGTCGTAACGGGCAAATCTTTTTATCATAGGAATTCGAGGAATCTCTTTACCTCCCATAAGCAGAGATGAACAACATCTGTTATTGCAATCGCGAATATATACAGCCACTCGTACGAAGTGCCGTAAAACGCGCGTGATGGAATATAAGGTAAGCGATATCTTACGACCGGATAACCACATAAAAGTCCCTTCGCCGATAAAGTTAAATACGACGGACGTGACCGTCTTTGCTGTATCTAAACGGTTCTAAATCCCTCGATATAAGTTTCTGTTCGACGCGAGAAGCTGATATTCGGTATTTTTCACGGTGGGTCGACCGATACGCTTTTATGTGTAGCTTGATATACTTTGTTACGGGCGTCTACCTGGTGTAATGCCGATCGATGAGGAAATGGTGGATACATTTGTTTTCACAACGAATCGAGACCACCTCTCTCGCCAGCCTGAACGTTAACTCCCAAGCGTCGCTTGTGTTGTATCATAAAGAGCATGAATTCAGTGCGATCGACCGTATTAACTCACCGCGGGTGACAAACCGTTCCGCGACCACTCGAGCGAGAATGCTTTGATGAACGATAGCGCGACGCAATTATTTCATCCGCGAGTTCCAATCACATACAAACGTGATTCACACTTGTGAAGAACTGCGCGTTAAAGCGTGAAATAATTTCACGACCAAGTAATTGTGGTGTATTAATTTAAGATATTTTCTGAAAAAAAAAAAGAAATTGAAATTTTAAGAAGACGTGAAAATGTCTTTTAAAATATATATTTAAAATTTTTAATTCATAGACTATTATACTCACATAGTCTCTATATATTATATAAATAGTCTCATACTATATAATCTTGCTACAATTTATAAATACGATGTTTAAATCATTCTCAGCGCCTTATATAAAAGCGGTTTGAGAGATTTCCCATTAAGTCGAAAAAATTGACTTTAATATAGCGCGTAAGCTGTAATTATATACTTTGCAATTACGCAGTAGTCTTGCTTTAACGTTGAATCGACTTGATCGCGATCGCGCCGATACCCCCGAGATTCTCATTTTTTCACGATTACGCGAGAGACTATAAGGGGTATTTGTCGGCCGGTAAATTGGTCGGCTTGCGAAGGAGCCCAGAACCCGATTGCCGGGAATATCAGTGCCCATTCAACAATGGGCCACACTTCGTCGAGAAAAATTGCCACACACGAAGCCGTGTACCTCTCAATGGAGAGGAGAGGAGAAGAAAGAAGAAACATTAACAAACAATGGTTCTGCTGGTTTGCGTATGTGTGAGAAGTGACATTCGCTTTGGACGAATATCGGAGACGACACGAGATTATATATATATAAGGATTTTTAAAAACAAGAAATGAGGAGTAAAAAATAGAAACCGAGAGATGTGTCTTTTAAAATAGATTTGTTCTGATTTTTCTAGCTATAGAATTATTATATGATATAGCATTATTTCGTTAAGAACTAAAGATTATATAACAATCTATTGTGCAAAATTATTAATTTAAATATCTAAAAATTGATTTTAGAAATATAAAAATCTAATGATAAACATATATGTATAATTAGTACATTAGTATTTTGATCATATTGTTCGTATAAGAAGCTCTTAACTTTCAATTTTCTTTGAGTGATTATGTTTATTTCTAAAAACATAACCATTGCAATAAAATATGCATCAAAAAGATATTCGCGAGATATTTGCTACAAATAAAAAAAATCCTCTGTCGCGTATGTGTAACGTCTAAGCGTGTGGAAGAAGCACTTAATCATCCCACGGTACGCAATTATTCTAATGAAGGGACCAGACACGGCTCACATACGAAGAGGAATCTTCGTTGACCGACGGAGAGCCAGAGGCGGCATCAGACCCCCCGTGTTTTTTAATACGGCACTTTACTTCGGGCGTTCTTTTGATACTTGTCACAAAAATAATGGTGAACTGTGAAATAATGTAAGCAACAGATCTCTTGTTGATTCTCTGTTTTTCTCCCTTTCTTCCTCGGGATACTTGTTAAAATATTTAACACACGCATATATATCTTTGTATGTTTAATTATAGCTAGAAAATATCATTTTTCAAATTGTTCCACGAATATTGAAATTATTTCAAGTATTGAAAACGTAGATTTTTCTTATATTCGCTTTGAAGAAGAACGTTGTGACGTCTGCAATTACTTGGTCAACGCAGAAGCATTCCCTCCCATTAATTTCCGCAATATAAAGACGCATACATCTCCTCTTCACTTCTGCTGTTCTTCCTTCTCTCTCCCGTCCTCTTCCCATCTTTCTCCTCCACGTCTGTTTACGCGGCATTTGTCGCATTGTTGGTTGTCGTTTTGTTTCCGCGATAATTGCGACAACGAGGGGACCACTTAACTCGTGCCACTGGGCCCTTAAACCATGGCCCCACTCCAGTGCCCTTCCGCTTTAGTGGTTCTGCGTGCATGACGATTGTGGGAAATGTCATTATTCTCTTGCAAACAAGAGAATTATGAGACCATGAGGAACAGAAAAATTAAAATAAAAAAGAGAGTAAGAGGAAAAGAGGGAGAGGGAAACACGCGCTTAAAAAATACGTCCAGACAATAATGACAGTCTATATTCTGTATTAATATAATTCAAACATGATAAAATGATAATTTACCTCTTTTATTTTTAATATCAGTAAATAAAAAATCTACGAAATCTGATTCAATTTTTAAGTATTTAAGTATCGTTCTCGCTTTTCTTCAAATAGTATGAAAAAAAGGGTTAAACGGCGAAAAACGCTCTCAGATATTGTCAAGATAAAGAAGGAGAGGGTGACGTAGTGGGCGGACAAGAGTAAATAGGGGGGAAAAGAATAAAATGAAAAGAGAAATGTGTAGCGAGCAGCGGAGGAGAAAGATACGCAGCGAGGATACTGCTCACATCAAACGGTACCGCTGCACGGTAGGAGACTGCATTTCGGACGCGAATGGTAATGCGGAGGAACGAGTTTTCGTCCAGCGTCGACATAATCGCGTTTCTTTCCACCGCTATGGACGATCAGACCGCGAGATATAGGTGAATTTATTTTTCTTACTAGTATAGAATCATCATCTCGTAAATTAAACATTGAACTTTTATCTGAACTCTAAATATTTACGAGCAAAATATTAAGAGCTCCGAACACGATATACATTGTGTACTTGCGTCAATTATTTTAGTAACTTCAATTCAGTAATTATTTCTTCGAGGAGAATGTGTGAGAAGGAAAGGGAAAGAGACAGAAGCGAGAAAATTAATCTGATATTACTGACGTTCATTTGAATTTATTCTCGCGTTTAGCGAGCGTCTTAATTAAGGAATTTCTCAATCTCAAACAATCGAATTGAGGATCTCCCTTTTCATAAATATTCACGGCGTTACAGCACGCCTCGTGGCGACGTAATCTCGTGTCGCGCGGCTTATCAGTTTCCCGTCGCTGCTCGTCCGCTAGTCTTCGCTGCGTCTCGCTTTGTGTGGCTCTTTGCGCCGCAAGGAGGGACCGCAAACGGGGTGTCAGTGTCCCATTGCGTGAGATAATGCATTGGCTTGCGCCATTGCACTCTTACGCACAATAGTCTCGCCAGCCTTTCGTGCCTTTGTACGGCCCCCCACCACATCGGCGCGGCCTCCTTCGTCCCCGATGCAAACGCTGCATAACAATGTCATTCGGCGTGACCGGCCGCTGAATCATGGGGTCGGCACGGACGGCGGACGTGTTTCCATGATCGAGCTGGTCGTCGACTCCGCCGACGCGTAACAGCGCGCCGACAACGACGGGTTCGCGCCGTTGACGCTCGTTAATCGGGACGGTGCAACGCATCATTATGCGCATCCTGCTTGTACATTAACGTAACCAGACGCTGAGGAAGCGTCGCAAGTACTGCTCTTTTTCGCGACCCAACTATTATAGGCGGTTCAGCTTGCCTTACGTTTCAAATCGAGGCATCTGATCGTGTAACTTTTCGTGCGGAACTTTTCTCATCTTTTGATTTTCCATTTGTTCTAATGACGCATAATTCTTTTCACGAATCACTGAGCATAACGGTCAAAGAATTATAAAAATTCGCGCGAATAAGAGTTCAATTTTCATTTAACATTTCTAGTTATTTAGACTTACTAAATTAAATTATATTTTTAAAAATCAAAATGGTAGTTTTAGTTGTCATTTTTTAATATAAAATATAAGAAAAAAATATCTTTTGATAAGATAAAATTGCATATATCTCATAATATAAAAAATCTAACAATGTTTTAAACATTTGTTATGTATCTTTCGGTTTTATCGCAAACTAGCTATTTTCTCTTTTAATTGAATATATTGTAATTGTGCTTTAATGTTCGCACTCTCGCAGTTCTCCTCGAGAAAATAATAATATATTTTATACATTTTCCTGCTCGAAAGCTCGCGATAATAAATGCGCGGTTAGCAGTTAGCGTGTTATTATTCAGATGCGTACCGCGTTACACTCTGTCCCGCATGATTAGTCCGGCGAAGATGATTAAACGAGGAGAAACTTCCTGTCACGGAGAAAAAAAGCATCCCATAAATATTACGTCATGGGTGCGGGTTAAATTCCAGTCGGGGATCTCGTCGACGCGCGATGTAAACGCGCGGGTTACATAAACTTATATATCCCGCGGCCGGGAATCGTCGACGTCAGTCAATCCCGGCTCGCACCTCGTTGTTAATTACGCTGTATTTCCGTATGACGGCGTAGGATTAAATGAACTGTCTAACGGTGCTTCGCCGGATCGTTGATTCGACGATCTTGCGTGCTCCGTGCGACGCGGATTTCATAAGCAGCGGGATTGATGTTTCGGCGATTACTGGATCGCGCTGTGCATGTGTGATCGAGAAAACGACCTCGCTCGTTAATCCAGCGTTGGAAATCTATACATCATTGCCCACATGTGGAATATTTAAACTTTCACTTGATGTAATTTAGGTAAACAGATAGTAAACCTCGGAATATGTGTTTAATCACAGTTGTCCTCAGACCGCGTATAAAGTCTAGAGAAAGAAAATTAAGGAATGGGATATTATATTAATATATAAGGAAAGGATATTATATTGTTTAAACTGTACTCGAAAATGTATTAATCTACGTTAGATTAATTTTTATCAAGTTTTGAACAAAAGCGTGGAATATCTTTAATAAATTTTAATAAGACGTTAAACAGTTTTCATTAGTAAGAAAACACATTTATCGCCATTTAATTTATTCATCATTTTCATTACATTATCACGTTAAATTAATATTAAATGGTATGAGAAATAATAGTTTTGCCTTAAAGATAATTTTCTTTCTCTCGCTTAAGTTTTGTGACACGTCTGTTTCAATATATGTATATGCTTCGTTAACTTTTCTCTTCAATTATGTCGCGTCCCCGAGGCACGGGCAACTCTAACTGTTTTTTAATAAAGATCTTTGTCATCGTTGCGTCCAAAGTAAAGTCGGATCGCTGAAGCCGCCCAGTGTCATCGCGGTGTATCCACCGCTAATCGTCTCGCTATTGTCCGCGCGACAGGCGTGAATAAGTCGAAGAAGCGGCGAGCATTTTCAAAATATTTCTTTGTGCTTGTGTCTACAGAGCCAGCGCGCGTCCGTGCGACGGCCGTGCGCTTAAAGGGTGTCACAATGGGAATCGGAGTCAGTTACGGAGTGTAACTTAAGCGAGAGGCCACGAAGGAGACAGTTGTCGGCCATTACGAGGCACTCGAGCAGCTCGTCTGCATCATAAAGAACCGGTGTTATATAAACTTCGAAGCTCACTGTGTCGATTCGCCGACGTCAATCCGCCTTCGTTTCTCATCCCGGAGTAGTTAATTACAGTGCATTATGCGTTGTCCATTAGGTCGCTTGACTCTCAGCCGTGTACGATATTAAGTCTGCTAAAAGCGCGTTATACCATTTCATTATGAAGGTCAGATAATATCCCCGTGATATGTATCATTACCTACTCAATCTGACGCGATTTTCACGGTGCAAAAAACGAACGAGTACTTCAGATTACAATTTTTCGACGGAAACTTTCTACATTCCTATATGAATTGAACAATTTTTTTGAAACTCTAAAATCTTTTATAATTCTAAATAGTATAAGCTGAAGAATTCTATTGAAAAAATATCATGATTTAAAATACTATGATTTAAACTGGTAAGCCAAAAAGATATAATTTTTAATATTATTATTTTAAAATATTTTTTATGTTTTGCATTCAATTATCAGAACTCTTTTGGAATTTTTTCTGGAACGTATTAGAGACTGGAGAATTTTTTGGGGAGCAGCCAAAACTCTATCGATTTATAGTTTTGAAAATAGGGTGCTAATTTTATGAAACCTCGGAAGAGATTCCATACTCTTTTTTCGCACGAACATAAAGTAATTACGGACGGGATGCCGATCGGCAAGAAAATCGCCAATGCGTATGCGCGGTCGTTAACTGCAGGTGCACCTCGTAAATCCGATCGAATCGGGATGCCCGGTTCACTTTCGACGATCGGCATTCCGCAGATACCGATGATGATCGGCCGTCGGATTATAAATCAGACGAGTGTTTCCGAATTAAATGCGCTTGAAATATCATAATTCGATTCCAGAGGCTGATCTCTGGCTGTTGCGAGGCTCGGTGGACCATTCTTGCCGGACTCACGCGGATTAAGATCACGATGGGAAAGCTTTAAATCTTTACGGATTTAATTTGATAGAAGTTTCACAATAGGCTTTAGTCGGAATTTTCATTCCAATAAAAAAATTTTTTAATCCTGTCTTTATTTGATCATCGTTCGATTCTGTTTTATTTTTACTCATAAAATTCTGACTTACACATAAAGATGCAATAGCTATAAAAATTAGACGAATATAATATCCAAACAACATCGTTCTGTAATAGTTAAATATTAGATATTTAATCTTTAAATTAACTTTAAAACTTTTTATAAAGAGCCTCGCAGTTTGATCTCTGAATAAGATACATGTACATTATTAAGATCTTGCATAAAAATCCCACTTAAGCGGATACAGTTAAACATAATATATTTTTTTATATATTTTATATATTAACAATATTCATAGCGCATTGAAAATTTTGTTTCATTCAAGCGAGTACGTGTATGTATTTCTGAGCGGATGTGAGTTCCATTGAATTCAAAACTCAGGTCCACGGGAGGTTAAAACCCCGGGTCTGATATTGGCGTAAATGTAATATTAATCCTTTGAAATATCTCGGTCGGCTCTGGTCCGTCGCTTGAATTAACATAAGCCTTTATTTATTGACAAATTCAGGGCGACGCAATGAGCTCTTCCGTGATAATCCCTGTGGCAGCGGTGCACCAGCTCCGGACAATTTGTAACACATTAACTGTGAGATCGGGTTCGGCGAACCTTTATGAGTGCCATTCGATATCACACTCTAAAAACAAGAGTTAAAGTTGAAAAATGAATTTGAAAGACTCTTATAAATCGCAAAGATTTTTTACCTAATATTAATCAATTCTGATAATTGAATTCTGAAATTTATCGCGTTCATAAAAATTTGAAAAATCATTTCCAATTAATATGATAAACTGTAAATGATATTTAATTACACAAATTTAACTATAAAGCGTTTTTATTTACAGATATGTAAAATGCATCGTAACATATCTAATGAGAATCCATGCGAAGCTATTATTTTATGATTAGATGCAATTAAGAAATAGACTATATACTTAATACGTTCCAGTAATCAAATATTTAAAATGCAAACATCCTCGTCGGCTTAACGCTGTTCCGCTAATCTCATCTGAGCTATCCATTCCCTTAGCCCTTCTCTCCGTCGACGCTCGAGGGATCTTTCTCTCGTCGTCTTTTTAGGGGATTTCTGGTTTGGGCGGTCGTAGGAAGTATCGCGGCTGGGTGGTCCTCTCGGTGGCTGCATTGAGACGTCAGCGCCGAAGTAGCCTGCGCTAAAACCCCCTCCCTGTGCGTGTGTTCCCCGTGCGCGGACCCCGCGGCCCCACTATTTCGAAGTGAGATTCCGTTTGGCGAATAAACAGACGGAGAATGCAGCTCGAGTGCAAGGTCTTAGATGAATTCTGGGCACCGTTCGCGGGAGACGCGACCGAATTATTCTTCCGTTTCAACGCGCGAGGCGATAACGTCTCCTGCCACGAGCCGCGGCGCTGATAAGGGACAAAAAAGCTTAAATTGGGCGACAAGCGCGGTAGGGAAGGAATGCGGCGATAGAGGAATGTGGGGCAGAACGCGGCGCGGCGGAGATATGTCCTAATGGAATGCGTACGCGTGATAATAGCACGCTTAGCCTCGTGAAATTAACAACCGTAAAGTTATTTCGCATTGTGCGCGTATATAAATAAACAGTTCAGCGCGGGCTCATTCATCTCTATTGCGGACCTGTTGCGTTCCGTGTTATCTTTGGAATATTAATACCACAAAAACTCGTCGGCTTTCTATCTTTAGCGTTCCTCTCGGCTCTCTTAAGATCCACTCTGTGTACTCGGGCCGCATTGAATATCCTCGTGCAGTTATGCAAATTGTACCATTACGGAAATGTACGAATTTCCATGGAACGGTCAGCTCTATGATCGTCGGCGACCATTCGCCGGATGGCGCGGCAATCCCATTTAGCATACATTTGCAAACAAATTACCGGCTGTGTTTGCACGACGATATTATCGCGGGACGCCGCCTTAACGGGCTTACGCTTATGCAAAACGAAAAATTACGCGGGCGCGCGATGTGGACTGTTACTTTCTTACGTCATGCTATTAGGCCTGCGTATAAAGTGGCCGGCCGCGGAGCGCCTCGCCTCGCCGTCGAGCACGGAGCGTATTATGCGATTTGACACGAACGTCTAATCGCAATGATGGGGCACCCGACGTTAACAATTCGTAATAGCCGGGAATTACGTCGGCGATGGGCGGAGAGAGCCGCGGCCACGCTCGAATAGTCAATAGTACTTGAAGCGCTTAATTTCTGCGCGCGACGCGGAGCTATGCAGGTGAGAGTGCATAACCACCGAGTGCGGCAACAATCGGTCGCAGCAACGATCCCTCGAGGAAGTAGCACTTTGCGGGAGTGGCGCTGGCTCTTCGGCATCGCGTCTTTGGGTTGCAACGAGAGTTGCGTTTCGAGCCAAGTGCCAATTGCGGTTTAAGCATACGTTTCTTTTATTGCTGATCGTTGTGCGGATCTGTTGCGGCACAGCGCGGTATAGTTCACGATGTCGAGTTGTGAAATTTTCGCGAAATGTCTATCGAGGATTTAAAAATCGTTAATTCCCAGACAGTTTTGCAAGTGATAATGAGACCGCAAACGACTGTAACTGCGAACGAAGGTGTCATAAAGCTAAATAATTTCTTTTTTTTTTCTTTTTTTCAAGAAATGAGGAAATTGTAATAACGCGTGAATTGATCTCGGTACTAAAATGAAACCGAATGAACATTACAGAGCCTGGGGCTGTCACGACGGGTTATCCTAGGATGTATATATGTAGCAATTTATTCGTCATTACGGCGAGTGTAAGAAATCGGTAATACTTTGGCTCGCTTCAAGTTATACTCTTAATATTACATGTTATAGCTTTCCCTTGGCCACACTGAATTAATCCAACATTTCTTCCTCGAATTTAAATGTGTCTTGTCTTTCGTTAAGAGTTTAATTTTTATTCTAAAATTTTGTATTTTTACTTTGTAGAATTGCTCTTTGTAGATCGTCTTTAAATCACTTATCTTTTGGCTTAGAATAAATCTACTTATTTATCTAGTAATTTACAATTTAACAATACATTGTAATACTTTTATTTTAGATTAGATATAACTAGATAAATTAAATTCATTTTATTCAATATATGTGTGACACGGAAACTTTCTTTTCGTGCCATTTGTAATGTAAATGCGACAGAGCCGACTCGGTCTATATTTAGATCATACTCCCTTTTAAAATGCCTCAACTGGAACACTCATTGGATTTTATTTCCTCTTGTGTTTCGTGAATAAACGCCGCGCCGCCGCCATGTATGCTATTTTCGCGACGAACCGCACGAAGCGCGTTCTCCACGCGCGTCGGAAGTCCCGTAGACTTTGACAAATGTACGCGCCATGTTCGTCCCGGCAGCGGCTTGCCCTCTCGGAGACGGAGAACTCGGCTCGTAGGATTAACCCAATTCCATCTTCCCACGAGCGGCGCGGCGGCGTGCTCTTCTTCTCGAGAGCGCCGCGCCGCGCCGAAATGCTCGAGGCGGCTCTCGGTGCAGAAGCTATGGTCGCCTTGCACGTGATACTCGCGTTACCTTCTCGTCCTTGTTTCGTCCTCTGCTAGGAATAATAAGCGGGTACACTCGCCCTTTACTGGATAAGGAGGCTCCCGACAGTCATTAGAATCATCTTCCTGCCGGCCGCGATTCATCGCGCGTGATAAGATAATGCATACCGCCGCTGATTATATATTATGTGCATCCAATTTTGTTTAATCGCACCAACTATGCGTTACGCTTAGGACGCACGCGAGAGCAATCTCGGCAGCGACCAATATTAGATAATTCGTCTAAATGATGTACCGTCGTTAATGCGCGAGTAATTTGATTCGGTACTTGAATTATCTGATTCCTGTTTTAACATAATGGCTTGAAATTCATTAACGACTATATTCTTAAATTTTATATATCAACTCTAAATTCTTTTTAACGAATTGGATATCAGTTTCGTGAATATCTGCATATTTATGTACACGTAAAAGTTTATGCGTTATACGTCTTAGGCAAAATCAATTATCAGTAGTATACTGAGAGAAAAATATTACTTTTGACCTCAACCATAATTTTATAATATTTCTAACATGAAATATGATTAACTTAATTGTATGCATCATTAAGTTAACCTTAATTATCATTAGAAATATTGTAAAACTGTGGTTGAGGCCAAAAGTAACTGTATTTTTCTCTCAGTGTACAAAAGAAAAAGAAATCAAATATAAAATTTGACGTAGAATCCGAATAAAATCGATATCAAGTTCGTTCGAAAACATCCACGTGCTGTCTTGGAAAGTGGGCAATTTCGAAGTTACGCGTTTATACTTCTCACGTTTTCTTTCGTTCCCCTAGCCGCAGTTCATCTCTGTCAACGTCGTAAACTATTACCGATTCCCAGCGTATATCCCCGCATTTACTGGACGTCCGTCGTATACACGCTCGCCGTCTCGAACGCAGCTAAGCTCACCGGTCCGTCCAATGACGGATCGTCGAACGACGATCGGGATTAATTCCTACGAGGGACGGGCCCGTGTATCGGCATCGGCGTGCATACGTACAGTACGTGTGCCAGCTGCAGCACCCCGCGCATCGATCTCGCAATACAGATCGGCGGATTATACGAGGCGGTCGGTCGCGGCCGCTCCTATAAGGCCCCGTACACGAGACGAGGCGCTCGTGACATTGCACTGTCTATGATAATACGACACGTAAACTCCATAATCCGCTCTACCAGCGTCGCTCCGCGCGATCTCTCTCGCGAGATCCATCCGCGTGGGAGATCCACGACTTTTACGGGCTCTCGTCGACATGTCCGTCTGGAATTTTGCGGTTTACGCGGGAATCGCGACCAACGATCGCACGGAAAAGTTCCCTTCTCGTGAGAGAGATCTTTTTCGTGAAAGTAACGCGTAAATCACTCAAATTTTAACCTACTAGCACGGGCGTTGAGATACATAAGTGGTACAAGGACTCTTTTCATACACGAATAAAATATTAGTTTAGATAACTTGTAATTTTTTAATAATCAAAAAGACTGCCAAATGAAATAATTTATAAATATCACTGCGCCTTAATTGAATCATTCCTTTTATAATTACAGAAATTGAATATGAATATAAAAACATTAAATCTTAATACGCGCATGCGTTCGAAAGAGTTAATTTTCCGTCATAATGGAAAAAACAAATTACTTTCCAATGAGTCCGTACATAAATTATTTATTATTTATTTATTGAGTGTGAAATCGATCCGACCATTTTACATTTCACGCAAATTCAACCACAGCAGTTAAATTGTCAATATTAAATTTAATAGTAATTTACGTCAGTCCTCTTGGCGCGGACCACCATGCACGCTAGAATAATTCTTCATTCGTATACACCCGGTATATAATAGCACATCAGCAACAAGCATAGTAGCTTTAATACACCGTGACACCCTCGGGGTCCGAATGATTTCAATAATAATAGGGATTTCGGTATTAATACAGCGGCGCGTTCCTCATATCCTTTGATCCCTTGAGCATCCGGGTTCTCTCGAGAATACACCGGCGGAACCTCCGAATCTCTTTCGCAAGAGGACGGGAGGAAAAGCTGTCTCGCGATCGTGGGAAAGCGTGTCTCGCACGAGTAATAAATGCATCACGACGACGCGACCGTGCGAGCATTTCTCCAATTAATCGCGCCGCTCACGGAATTAAAGACCGGCGCACAATTAATTTATTTGCCTTTTACCCGATCGCGGGGAGAGGGGGGGACGGATAAACCGCGGGCGATGCAGTCTGCGGCAATTTCGCGTATCGATTAACGATTGCGCAATCGACAACGATCGTCGCAACGTTATTCGGGTTACGGCAACCCGCAGAATCGTTATTGATTACGTTCGCGCTCGCCGCAGTTCGCAGTTTACGAGCGACAGCCGCGTGTCTGCGTGTACTTCGTTTATTTACGACGACCATGACACGTATTAATTGCGAGAGCGGTAATTTAGATTCGTCCTTGCGGGCGCTTGCGTTACGTTGTGTTACAGGTGTAGAACCGAAGAGGTGGAGAACTGAACGGACGTGCTCGGTGTCAGCTTTGCGTAATACGAAATTGGACGCTCTCGGCCTATTTGCGGGTTCCGGTAAAAAGCGCGCGGCGGAAACTGCGTTCATTACTACGTAGTTCGCGTCAAAGTGTTTGTTATATATCGCGATCATCAGCCGAGTGATTCACACGTTTATAGATTAAAACCTGAAATTCAACTTCAGGATATGATAAAACGAAATTAATAGTAAGTATTTGAATTATAAAAAAATATCAAGTATCAAAAATGGCTAATAGTTTCATAAAATAGAAATTTATTTGTGCAAAAATTAATTAATACTCTTAAAGTCAATCAGTGAAACTCACTGTCAATCAACGATTACACACTGATTATCAGTGTATAATCGCTGATTTCAGTGATTGACTTTAAGAAAGTATAAAAAAAGTTTAGAAAATTATATTCCAATTACATATTCATTATGAAATGTTATAAGATGGTTTTCACTGAGAAACTTCAGAAGCCTACCTCGCAGTTTCTTCTTCAATATGAAAGTCGTCAATTTGTACGGCTGTCAGCGATTCAATTTAATTAAATTGATTTAGTAGTGATACAGTTGGGTGAAACGTAATAAACATATACGAGACGATCCGCGACAAATGAGACAGCAAGAATAGTAATCGCGAGAAAACGACAATTCATCCCAATTGAGGCGACCAGTTAAGCGCAATTATCGCGGGCGGTACGCGGCACCCTCGCGTTACTTGATAGTGCAATTAACGTCGTCCAGTCGAGGCCCCGCGTGTGAAACACGCGCCGGTGAACGCGAACGAGCGAGCGAGCGAGCGAGCGAGCGAATGGACGATCGCATTAATCGCTAACTATCTCGCACGGCGCGGCGCAACGACGCTTTAAGCCGCGTGTAAAGGCCGTATAATGGTGACAGCCGTAAAGCTGCAGCCGCATCCAATTAATTTTCTTCCGCGGCCGGGGAACGATCGTGTTCGTGGCGCGAGCCTGTCTCGTTCGCCCCGCGGAAATCCATGAAAATTAATTCGACGCCACGGAGGCGACGCGGATCCGCGACACGCGACCGGACGCGAGAGAAACCTCGTCTGAGGGATCTACAAGGTCTTTAGGTCTCGCTGTTCTGTGTGGTGGAATCCTGTAGGAGTACCAGTTGCGAGGAGATGTAGAGCGTGTGTCCAGCAGCAGACTTTAGACTTCCATGCAGCCCTAAGAATCGTTCCATAAACATTGATTCAAATTATCTCAGGCTTACCTGAGATTTGCCGATCCTTCCTACAAACAGACTTAGAAAAAAAAAACAGAGTTAAACCTCATTTAACTTTTTTAATTTTCATGAGATCATAAAAATAAGACTATAGAAATTATTCTTCGAGAAAAGAAATAATAATTCTTTTAAATTTGACGCACAGAAAATTTTAACAGATGATGTTCGTAAATTATTATTAATTGAGTTTAAAAGTGATAATTACATGTAGTTATTAATCTTTAAGGAAAAGAGATAATCTCTTTTACAGGACGATATAGAGACATTACGGTCTCAAATAATCGCCTTAAATAATTTCGCTTTATATAATTTACGAATTTAATTCTTAGAAACGGAATTTATTCGATATATATGTCAGTGAAAAATGCAGTTCATGGAGGGTGCAGTAATTGGGCATAAGCGTAACTATATTTCCTGGCCATCAGAAGAGTTAATGAAGTAATTCACAGGCGATATGTTTTAACTGAGGTTTTAATTTAACACCCAAATTATCTCTTGACTTATTTCCCTGGCGTTATAATTGAGGTATAAAGAAACTTGAAAACTCGTATCGCGAGGCTTGTTATAGAAACCGTGGGATTCGCGATGCAGCGAGGAAATGCGGTTTAAGTCGGTCGAGGTCCGCGACGCTTCCTCATCGCTTGAGAGCAGCTCGCAAGTATAACGGGTGTGATACAAAGTATGCGCGTGGCCGTGACGTGACAGGAGGTTCAACGAGGACACAATATTCCTCGCGACGTCCAATAACTCAGGCACTCGTTACAATGCACTTCTAACAATTATAAATAACCTGCGGCGAGGTTCGCACGAGACATGATCTACGATCGCGGATCGTTTACAAAGGATTCTCCACGTTGGGATCTTTCCGCCGAGTTCTTCGACGAGTTGTCCTTAAGCGATCAAATAGACCATCTTATGAATTTGCGAGGAAATATGTAAAAATAAGAAAATTTTAAGTCATTTGATGCCTAAGAAAATAGTAGGTACATAAAATTTAATGATAAAATTACTGAGAGAGAATACAAAAAAAGGTGAAGAATCATCTTCATCCGCTATCATTCGGACAATAGCGGCGTATCTGCGAAAGAGAATGCAGTCATATGAATGCGCGAGGGTATTACCGTGTAAATATCGTGTATGTTGCTACAATCAATGAAGTATACGTGAAAAGAACAGTACGCTAATATGGAGCCAGGTTGTAACTGGCCGTTGCGGTTTGTGCAATGCAGGATGCACTAATATGGTTTCGCGGGCCTCGATAGAAAGCGAGATACATTCGTTATGAGACCGTATGTCGGTCCCTTTGCATATGCACCGCCTCGGCAAAAATCTGTGTCGTTTCCTCGAAAAATTTCTTTTCTCGATTGCGTTATGCGAGATGCAGTTTTTTTGCCGAGGTTTTTTATCGAAATTGTTTAAAAGTAATATTAAAATAAAAATTACATATTTATATTAAATATTGCCATAACTAATTAATCTATATTTAAAAAACTAAAATTTTTTCTCATAATTTTCTTAATTTTGTATTTTTTTATTAAAATATCTTTCAAAGAATTTATTATAAAATATTTTATCTATTAATTATTAATATCTTTATTTATTTAATTATGATATACTTTTGGAATAAATATAAACAATACGAAGGATTAATAAAATAGAAGAGAAACGATTTTCTCGATGTCTCAGAAAAAAAGATAAAATAGTTTTTCTATATACGAGCATTCCCGTGCGTGAACAATAAAAGATAAAAATAAAAAAAATACACATGAAAAGATCGAATTCGAAACTAGGAAGCCGTTTGAAAAGGTTTACTCAACCAGATCTGTTTAAATGGTTATCGCTCGACCTTAGGGCGCCTCAAAACCGGAGCAGCCTGTAACTTAAGTGTTTTCTTAAAACGTATCCACCTCTTTTTCGGCGTACTCCGATATTCACGTCAAGATGAAATTGGAGCCACTGACCGAGGGTGTTATTCTTTCCAGGGAAGATTGAAGGATAAACACTGAACTCTGTCGAGACTTCAAATGCATTGCATAAATTTTTTTTCTTTGGATAAGCGTAAATTATGCGTGAATGAATCGAAATCGATGTAATTTCTTTATGTTTTGGCGATAAAATTGAACAAATATCTAAATTGAATACAATCATTTTCTTCTGTAAAGTTTATTGCTTTAATTTTAAAGAATTTAAATAAATACACAACACAAGTACGGAATATATACTGAGAGAAAAATATAGTTACTTTTGGCCTCAACCATAATTTTATAATATTTCTAACATGAAATATGATTAACTTAACTATATGCATTATTATGTTAACCATATAATTATCGTTAAAAATATTATAAGCTTACGGTTAAAGCCAAAAGTAATTATATTGGTCTCTCAATGTACGTAATTTTTTGAAAAGGGCATAAACTTGAGAATTGCCAAAGCGCACGCAATGAAGAAACGATGTGTACCTAAGATTACGATTTTCAAAATAGCTTCTCGCAGATCGATATCCGATAACTCGATAGCATATCGGGACACTTATCGTCTCTTCTCATTCATGAAAACGATAAAATACGAACCGACAAGAAATCAGAGTGGACTTCGTGGATTAAAATATAAGTGGCGAAAGATTAATCTCCGTTTTACGGTGGGATAAGTCGGGCGCCGCATAAACTCGACGGGACTTTCATGTACGCGTCGTGATCTTTTATGAAACCATAATGCTCGCTATGGATACTACAGCACGAGATACTTACGACCATTACGAGTGATTTCACTCCTTTCAGCTCATCCCTATCTTGTTTTCTCTTAAGAAGCGCCACGACGTTTCCTCCGGCTTTTCCGTCTCTTTCTCGATTATTCGTATTTCTCTCGGCGGAATCGTAAATCGTGAAACCGGCTTAATGAACGGTGGACAACGACTCGTGAAACGCTCCAGAGATGTTAAGACTCATCCAAACGCGGCGATTGTAATTGGCAGATGGAGGGAAGGGAAAGTCGAAAGTCCGCAGTGTCCTTAAACGGCACTCGCGGGCGTAATTATTGTTAATCACGAAAGTACATGGAGATATATGATTAAACGTTAAACCTAAGTGTCTTCAAATATTGTCTTTACGTGAAAGCACTTGAGGGATTGTAATAAATCTATTTTATGATAACAATTATTTTGGTTGTTACAATAATTATAACAATAATCGCTGTGCTTCTGCAATAAATTTACACGGCGAAAGTAAAATTTCCGGAATTATATAATTCATATGAAATTAAATTTTAAGTTATTAAACGAGCAGCAATAAATTTTAAGTTAACGAGTGCAAATAATTAATATTTGAGGAGTATCTTATTGCTCTTGGAAAGAAACGATTCCATAACTCTATCATCTGTGATTGCTGTTGACGTCAGGCCTATCAAGAATAATTATTACGACATCATTCAGCTTCTAAGCATGATTCGTTGTATATTGCACATATTATTACACGTTGTATGCGCTTGCGTAAGATTTAGGATCCCAATTTGCACGGACAAGTCCGTCTGTCGCCGTTACAAGTCGTTACATTCTATCGCGGCACGGCGGAGACCAAATACCTGCAAAGATCATCGACGTCCCGGAGATTTACGGCGTGTCACGTGAGAGGTCGTCAGCCAAATTGTTTCACATTGATTTTCAGACCGAGTGGCCGGTACGGCACCGCGGCCGCTGCCCACACGCGATGTCTCCGCAAACGCATTGTGGTTTCCAGGCGCTTATTTATGCACGACCCGCCGTTTCCGCCCTTTCCGCTTGACGTTTAGGGCCGTTGACTCGCTTGACTTCGTCGTCATATGGCGAAGTCGCTCTGTCGATGCTCTACCGCTGTCACTTTCTCGGTCCGCTTTTATCGCAAACAAATTTTACGGATGCTCAGTTTTATGCCCTTACAATCGCACAAATTTTATTAATTTAAAATACATTACGATTAAAAAGTTTTATATCAAATAATAAATTTTATTTATATGTATGCAAAGAAATGCAAATATTTAGTAGTGCAATAAACAAAGTTGCGCAAGAAAAATTAAAATTAATATAAAAACAATGAGAGAAAGAGGAAAAAGAAGTAAAATGTATAAAATAATACTTTCATACTGCGTGCCTGGACGAGCCTATACAGAAACGTTTTCCTCCCGACATTTATCAGCACAAGAAGAATGTTCCATTCATACTTTTATACGCCGTTTATGTACGCGTTATGCGCCGTATCACTCTTATCAGCACTTCTAAGCCGCCTACAATTTATGCACGTGTATGCGCGTGTGGAGTTATCGGTAGAAAGGAAAGATTGCGGCCGCAGAAAACGCTACTTGCGGTGCCACAACGGTGAATCTTAAGAATCCAACAAAGTTTCTACAAACTATAAATATAAATGATAAAAATATTTCAAACGTTTGAATTTATTGAAATCAACTTTTTTAATATACAAAATTCACAATATACATCTTATATGTATAAATTTTTAAAATAATTCCTAATTGTACGTATATATTTATTAATTAAGATTGGAAAGACAGATTAAATTCGATTAATCTTTCATATTTATTTTGCACATTACCGAGCATATTCCCATAAGACGAATCCATTCCGTTCGAAGATATGTCCGAGGTGAAGACAAACGGTAACGGTTATCATCGCGTAAATATCAGCTTAACTACGTTTCAAATGCCGCCAGAGGCGACGATATAGACACGCGCGCCGTTAATCCGCGAACATGCGCCGTTATTTCGCGAGAATTTGTCAAGCCTTCCGCGCGCGCGCTCTCTCTCCGCACTCACGACAGACCGCGTCGCTAATTGGATGCAAGATACGAAGCTACGTTTCACTAGGACGAATCCATTAATATCGCCTTCGACAGATGGGCTCGCGCGCAAACCCGGTGGTCCGACGAGGGAGGATTTCTCGCGTCGTCATTAATCACTGAAACAGGAACCGCGGTGCTCGGGTCGCGCTTAGAAAGCGCCTGGTTTCTCGCAAAGATATCGGCGCATCATCAAGCACGTGATTTTTATCCCGTCATTCGTAAATTAAACGCTAAACAGTGACGATTTGGATGTTATCCAGAAATGACAGATCTGCACAGTTATTTGAGCATAATGAACGTTACCTACGGACCTAAATTTAATACATTGTGTACAATACATCTATATATTTATATTCTCTTACAAGTGATAATACGATAAACAATTGTGCAAAAACAAAACACAGAAACAGACATAAAGTTAAAAAAATTGAAATTTATATAAGTATATGCATACGAATTAAATAATTTCATTAAGTTGAAAATCTTTTCCTTTCCTCCTCTTTTAAAAAGGAGATGTAAATATTTAATGTGTGTATTGCGATAATTTTGATAGTTCATGTATACCATGACGCGTGACCAGTGATCTACGCGAATGATTGGTAAAGACAAGGTCCGTGGTTCGATTCTGGCCGGACCAAATCGCCTCTCGCGATTTTTCCTACGTGGGTTGAAGAGATTCAGTCTCTTTAAAGGGTAAAAGAGATTCATTAAAAAAAAAAAAGGAGAAAGGAATCTCCTGGCCACTATTATACTATTATAATTTTCTTTATTTATTATATAATGAAAATTTCACTTATAGAGTCTCTACTAACTCTTCTTCAACATTAATCTAGGAGGGGATAAATCTCCTTAAACTTTTACGGACCACAGAGTCCTAACACTTTTCACTTTTAAGAGACTGAATCTCTTCAACCCATGTAAGAAAAATCGCGACAAGCGATTTGGTCTGGCCGGGATCGAACCACGGACCTTATCTTTACCAATTCGCGTAGACCACTGTGTCACGGTATACATGAACTGTCAAAACTATCGTAATACACACATTTCCGCGATGATAGCTACTCTCGCAGTACGAAGTGAGCCAAGCGAGAGAACCAATCAGCATCGCGAAAAAGCAGCAACAATTAAATCTCAACATCTCCTTTTTTAAGAGAGGAAGGATGCTATACAACTTTAAGGGGATGCTGGACTGTTCTTTTTACCGACAAAGATAAATAATTTTTGCATTCTTGACAATTTTATCTACTTTAATCCTGTGAAAAAGTTTTTTAATTTTATAAAACCAAAAAAAATTGCCAAGAATGCAAAAATTACTTATCTTTGACGGTAAAAAAGAACAGTTTAGCATCCTCTTAAACCTACGTTACTATAAGTGCATGGAAATCGATGTATTTGTACTCGTTGAAGTCTCCCAGTTGTGCCATTTAAGCGCAAACGCATCGCAGGTAAATTCGCATGATTTCTGCATTGAATCTTCTCGCAGTTGAATAACAGAATATAAATAATATTACGTGTTAATGCTGAATAAAACTTACGGTTTTTGATCTTTTTATAAAGCAATATTAAATAATGACTTGTGAGATATATAACTGATATAAAAATATCATATTTATAACCATTATTATATAAAGTCTTACAAATTGTAAGAAAATTTTTTTGTTATAAAATTTATCTTCTAATATTTATAACATGAGAATACCATTTGTAGATAAATTTTCTTTGCCTGAATAAAGTGAATCGTCATGCCATCTACTGTGTAGCATAAGAAATATAAGAATTATTAGCACAAAAATTGTTAATTATCTTTTTTATCTTTTTTACAAATATTATATCTGCTAGATTGCAATTAAACATATATTGCAATTAAAGATTTTTTTTAAGTATTATTTTATGTCGTACAAGACAATTTATTTACAAGGATGGGAGAATAGAAAAATAACGTACGAAATTACATTTATAATGAAAGATAATAATAATGGAGTATTTATTTATTCTTAATATAAATTGTATATAATATAAATAAATGCTTATTTCTATATCGAGTAAGGATATATATTTTTTTTTATTTGTATAATTGGACTAATGCTGTAGAAAAAATAGTTTGTAGAAAAATTGTAAAAGCTCTCAACATGCTCAGAACAACAGTGGCCATGTAAAAAGACCTAACATGAATTTTCAACTAACATGATGCTATTATTATCATTTTGATTTATTTATTCAACGAGATTCTAAGCTTATCGTGATCTGGACGGATATTTTAAAAGGCCTCTCTCAGTCTTTAGTTTTACCTTCTCATCGACTAACTAGTTGTACATTATTGAAAATTAAGTAGAAAAGTACTACGGCATGATCAACGTAAAATGTTACATGAATATAAGAAATACAAAAATATAACTGTGCATTTTATTTGACGCGACTTAAAAACTTTTTTAAAAACGAATAAAGACACATTGTATTAAAAATACATAGTATCATAAAAATCTTTAAGATTAATTATAAAAATATTTATAATTATAAAAATGATTCGATGAAGAGGCAAATTTTGATTTCTTAGACATCCGTTGAAACGTTTGAATGTATATTAAAACGATTGGAGAACTTTGCGTTATTATTAAGTTCACGCGTTCTTACGTCAAATTTACGAATAAATGGAAATAGAGATTCTTCCTTACTTTGGTGGCAATAGATGTATACGTATTGCTGTTGCACATTGCACTTTCTTTCAAGGCCATAAAAGTTCTATGTTTGGAGACTGCAGCTTCGCAAATATTCTGTACATTGACAAAACGACCAGCCAACAGTATATCTGCAAAAAAGAATGTAAAAGATATGAAGGAATAACTTAGATAACACGCAAACGTTAAAAGTAAAATACACTTACGTTGTAAGACATCCAAAGCCAATTGCATAATGTCGCGAATACAGAGTCCAACTGAAGTAAAAATATAAAGAAGTGATATGATTGCAAGCTTTTATCGAATGATAACAGAATCGTCAAAATAAAGGAAAGGAAACTCACATAAATATAATATCCGCCTAAGAGCCACAAACCGAAGACTAACTGGAATAAGCAAACGATGAACCATCCAACGAGCCATGGCAATAACCATCCGCGCACGCCTTCTTTTATGCCATGAACCATGAACAAAGCGCAAATGATCAACAGAAGCAGATACGCGATGAGGATACCTCCAACAACTTGCATAGCTAAAAATTGCAGGCATTTTTTTTAATAGTCTATTAAAAATGTTGTACACAAGTTAAAAGCTTATAAACTTAGAAACTAGTAAAGTAATAAGCCTATGACTTAATAAGACTAATAAACATTAAAATCACTGACAATTAATTTCTATTATTTAAATATACTGTATACATCTCTCTGTGAAACAAAGAGATAGAGAGAAAAAGTAAATTGATCAATTTAATCATTTTGTAATAAAAGTCATGAAAAAGGCATCGTTATAAATTAAAGTAATTTTTATTAAAAAATATAAATTATTATATCGATTCTTTAATAGGTTTAATGTTAATAAAACTATTTTAAATTATATTTATTCTATTTTTAAATATTAAGAATGATAAGATTATATTTCAATAAATGGTTAAATATAAGGAACTCTCTCGATAATAAAATTAAAAAGTAACACGTAAAATGATAGACTGGAAAGTGCAACGTTGACAATGCGTAAATGAATATTATAACTTTTTTTTCAATATATAACTAATAGAACACATAATTATAGAGCGAATGCTTTGAACTATCATCAGCGATGCGGTAAATGCAAAGTAATCTCACGAAAATACATAAGTTAGCTTTCTAAAATTCATATTTATTTTTGAAGCACTATCATTTATGTACGATTAATATCATACTTACATCCTCTTACATCAGCTTCAAATAACGGATTGTATATCTGCGTGGAGTCGCCGCCAGCGAGCTGATAGCATATTAGCGTAATTAATACTATACTAATTGCCTGAAAAAAATAAATCGATTATATTAATACTCGCATAAATTTCAGTACGTTAAAATTACATTAGATACACTTCAACACTGTTCCTAATTAAATGGAATTTCTTAGCCAATTAGGAGACACTCACCACTGTGTAAAACGCTATCGCATTGCATCCGGTCTTAATGCTGTTCGTCCAGATGCACGGCGACCAACAGGTTTCCAAGAACGGCATTGTTTACGCTAAAATCAGAGTTCGAATATGAGAGAACGTAAAGCGCGCTTCAAGCATGGTCTCACTGATTACGATGATGTTATCGAGCGTCCGTCGCGGAACTTGGGCGTCGACGCGCATCAGAGTTACCAACGTAAACGCGTATTGAGAGAACTGCTCGTAGAAGCTTTATTGAGATTGAAATAAAATCGTTTCGATGCGCAAAATCAATTCTATGCCCGAATAATCGCGTTAGCATTCATTTGCGACACTTTTGGAAACGCCGATCTCGAAGATGCGTCAAAAGTGCGCTGATAGTTGATAGCGTTGCAGACTCATGTTACAAGAAGCGGAACAATCAAATCAAACACGCATATTGAATTTTGCTCACATAAAATGGTCAAAAACGTACAAAAAATTAATACATATACATAATTTTTAAACAAGACATGGCACTTATCGCCCGGAGCGATATTGACGCTGAAACTCCGGATACTAATCGTGCGTTCTCCATTGCCATGGCACACGATGCGACAACTCCGATCATGTCGAACACCAGCACCAAAGTCGTTTTCAAAAATTGTACTTCTGTCGCTCGTACTTACGATTTCTCGGGAGATGCGGGCGAGAAAAATGATTTCAATCGAATTTCCTTCGCAAACGTCGACTGCCGCCGCGGTCACCAAGATTCGAGTGCTCGAATCGCCTCGGGATAACAGTGGAACTGACAAACAGTGCCATACACGCGTCGATGGACGTACGGTTAATGGCGTCGTCTTACCATTGGAGATCCCCTCCACTTTACGAACAGGTCACGAAGCCGGCTGCTCCCTTTTCGCAAAGCCTGTGTAACACGTTCGATCTACCGAATGCTCCGAACAGATGGCTGATGATGCCATGCACTATAATACGCCACCGATGTAAGTATTGTAAATCATTTGCTAAGGAAGATTTTTTAAATTTCAAAATATTTCTGAGTAACGTTCTTCAACATTTTATATTCTTATTTATTATTGCCTATTAATTCTTCGCAAAAATTTGTACTTTATAATTAATTTTTTTATCGTAGAAAAAACTTTATTCTAAAGAATCGGATCTCTTTCTCGCCCATTTCTTCATTTTAGGAAATTTATATTTATTTTATTGTACAAAATTCAAATTCAAAATAGAAAAATCCAGCAGATAAAGTACGTAAAAAAATTGGAGTAAATCTTATTTTCATAAATGGAGAGGATATTAATTTTTTTTCTTTATCAATTTGTCAATTGAATAAGTTTATTAACATAATAATAAATTGAATTGATTCGCCTGTTAGTAATACAGTGCGGCTGATGAACAAATGTAACCAGAAATCGCTATATCGTGTCTGCGGCGCGCCTGATTTAAACTATGCGTCGTAGTTACATTCCTACTTTTTAAGATATTCGTAATATATTTAATAGAGCTACTATCCAGAAAAATAAATAAAGTATTGAGAAAATTGGGAAATTTTTTAAATAAACATTTGGAAATATAACTAATTTCTATCTACATAAAATTATTTTTCTCTTATCGAACTTGAGCACTATTCGATAAAAAGAATATGCTGCCTATTCTATGAAATACAATTGAATCCTTATAAAGATTAGTGCTGGAATTTATCGATTTACCTAACAAGCAGGTGCGACGAACTCAACGCTATCGTAAGCTGTATTTGCACAGCGATTTACTATCTATTAATATATCGCAGTGCAAGGTCAGTCTGGATAGAAATAGAAATAGCCACATTTATATCTCCTATTAAGCCTTGCGTTTGAAGAGTAGCGTGACGTTACTTTGTAATTCGTCGCGTACTTCAAAGATCCCAACATCAGCTGAACAGGCAATAATTTCCATGATTTTTACATTGTATGATGCATTTCAATAATTCCTTTTGCCAATGGATGGAAGTAGCAATTTAGATATTTATAAAAATTAAATAGAGAGGAAAGAAACTGACTTTGTCACTGCGATAATTTATAAATATATCTAGGCACTGTCCTTCCCGAAATGAATGGATTTTATCATTTATAATAATCTCCTGAGATGAACTCGCTGCTGTTGTCACGATTATTACCGAGCCGTCTGCGTCATCGGTGATTAACCCGCGGAAAATGTAGCGCAACGGTTTCGTGTTACCTAGCCGCGGTTTCCGCAGCGGGTCGCCATTTTGGTGCACCGCAAAGGAAAACAGAAACCTACCCAGCAAAGATCGATCGATGATAATTCGAATGTGTCGAGAAGAAAAAAGCCGTACGCATTCGTTTTAAGCGCGTTTCACGCTTTCACGAAAGTCGATGTAACTCAATCGAAATGAAATAAGCGAACGGTGACGCGAAGAGAAGAAAAAGTCGCTGCAGGGTCACGAGGATCAGTAAAAGTTCCGGACGGGCACGTTCGAACGTTTCCTTTTGTAATCGACGTACGCGGAGATCAGAATGGTTTGTTGATTGGCCGTCATTGTCGGCCGGCCGTGTGGAATTTCACGGGGCTCTATGAAATGATAAAATCCATTCACTCCGGGGAGGACAGTGCCTACATGCGTCTATAAATCCCCACAGTCATTCGGCGCAACAACGCACGGCGTAATGGATCCAGACGTTCGTCTGGAGATAGCGGTGCTCTAAGACGCCGTAGATCATCGACAAGCAGGATTAACGTCGTTGGGATTAGCAATACTATAAGATCCGAGATAATATCCAGTCGGAAACGACATGTGACGGAACGGGTAACGCAAAATTGAGAAACCGATCGTATCGGATGGTAATAATGATGAGATTATCGTTGAATACGATTGAACTGTTATTACTAATGCAACCATTTCTCTTTGATAACGACATGGCAAATGGTGCTTTAAAAAATATGAAATGCAATTGTATCGCTCGTAGTAGGTACCAAACCCCTCCGGACATTCGCAGTTCTAAGTCAATCATTGCCCTGTCGAATTAACTTCCGAATGATAATCGCTCGCACGGGCGTCGCTCATCAATATTCGCCCACTGATAGACATGTAATTTCAGATCTTTCCATCCCGCAGTCGGGATGTCGGCGGCGCCCAAACGCGGAGCAAGAGATGGGTCCCGCAGTCTTCTCCCGATGCCGGCTAGTGAAGAAGTTATAAATACATGCGCATGTGTGCGTGTTATGAGCGCGTAGATAGAGCGTTCCCTCCGTTCTCCATTCTTCCGTACCGTTTTCTACGATCGCCCGCTACCACGTCGGTCCCCTCGCGGCGGCACGGGGCTTCCTCAGCGTCCGCTGGCCCACTGTAGACTGCCTCTCGATTTAGGCGTCGGAGCACCACGCACGTTCATGCGGCACTGTCAACGTTGCCATCTTGTCGAGAAGTACTTCAACGGTGTCAATGGTTGGAATGAAGACAACTGTGGGCTGGCAACGCTGCGGAATCTTCACCCGGCACGTGGCTCTTCTCATGCCCCGGCCGAATTGAGCAAATCGGAATAATCAGTAAACTCAGCAGCCATTCCGTCGCGCCGACGTAAATGATCTCGAACGCATGCACGTACGCGTATCGTGTACGCGATTGCTTATCCGATTTGTTTATCGAAGGTTACTCACTGCTTTCAATTGACGTTCCTTCTCAGATCATTTTACATTAAATAATATAATTGCGGTTTGAATAAACGTTACAAGAATATATAAAAGACATAGTATTTTATTAAATAATAATTTTAGGGTAATATTTATAATAACATTTAGGTGCCTAATTTAAAAATTGCGAGTGAAATCATGGTGTATATACACTGAAAAAAAAATATAGTTAGTTTTGGACTCAACCATAATTTTATAATATTTCTAATTATAATTATGATTAACATAATAATGCATATAATTAAGTTAATCATATTTCGTGTTAGAAATATTATAAAATTATGGTTGGGTCCAAAAGTAACTATATTTTTCTCTCAGTATAAATGCAGTTACTGCAGGTTAAATTTTGATATCAGGTTTGCATCGTTAAGAGCATTCAGACTGTAAAATTATTATCTTTTTGATAAAACTGTTATCTCGGCCCGTCTCGGTTGTTTAATTTTGCAATCAGCTGGTCTCTGGAACAGAAAATATTTTGGCGGCACGTTGTATTATCTGACACAGGAATGCGCTATTTGTTTGATTACCGACCCGAATTTGATGTAATTCCTCTGGTGCTCGTAACTGCTCGAGTGAACTTGACGTACTCGGAGTACTAGAGTCACTCAAGTTGAACGAAGTATCAGCATCAAAGGGAGAAAGAGAGACAGCGAGAGGGAAAGAGAGAACAGAGAGGTTGAGATATGCTACGTTCGTGTTAACTCCAATAATTTAACAATAAATCATATCGAACGGTCTCGATTTAATCGTGAAAGGATTATTAAACGCGTAAAAATACAGACATGTTAATGCAAATGTCTGCGAGATAATTTGTCTGCAAGATAAGAAGCAGAGAACAAGGTTACTTTTCTTTCAAGATATTCCTGAACGAGAACTCTCTCGTGAATTATCTGCGAATGGAAACACGACCCCTCGTACGTTCAGCCAACGACGATATGACGTCAGATAGATACGCGGTCTGACAATGAGTCGAAGAATTGATAACAGAATAAGATTTGTATCTGGGGACTGCAACCTTGTTTGCAGGAATTAAATTTATTGCTTAAAATTAGTTTCCTTAAGATATTTTCTTTATACACGAAAAATATGCGAAGCTTTAAAAATGGATGATATTGAGAGACGTTATAATTATTAATTTGTTACAATTTACTTTTTATTGAACTTTATTATAATTATCTTCTATTTTAATTTTTTATGTTACGGAATTTTGTTTGGAGAAATATGAAAACACGTCTGAAAAATGACGCTCAATAAAAATTAGAAAGTCTATAATTATCTTAATGAATCAGCGGTTATTATTAAAAGAAAGTAGGTGTTAGTATCAAGACTGAAATCATCGCATGTTCTGGATATACCGATCACGTGCTCCGAGATCGCGTGGAAATCACTTTGCTTCGGAGGCTAATAGTGGCAGAGGTCCACACAGTTACGTGACTAATATCTTAATATATTCCGCGAAATATTTAGCCGGCGTGGCGCGGCAGCAGCCACGCGATGCGTTGTTTGAATCCAAGATCTCTCCCGCCCAAGCGTTGAGAAATAAGAGCCTCAACTAAGGAGCCTATATAGACGCATGGTCATAACGAGTTTCTCGGTAATACCAAGACTTTAAAATAAAATTGACAAGAAATTCCCACAAAATAAAAATATTAAAAATAAAGACGCAAAGAGAGAAAGTTATAGCTTTTCACGTAATTAAAACTTGATAAGCTTCTCCATAAAGAATAATGGTACATTTATAATCAATTGTGCCTCGCAATTTGATACAATTGATATCTGAAGCAATTTGCAGAACATATTGAGAATCTTTATAACATAACAAAATTATTATTGTTCTTGCCGAATGCGTGGTCGGCAAGGAAAATCTCGGGCGACCGCAGCATCTCGCGCGGTCGGCGACCACCTTTCGCCGAGGGAGAGTTAGCGCGAAGGGGGCATAGGAGCCCCTCCGGTCAGATTAGGCCCCGTCGGGCCCCTCTCGCTCGCGCTCCGCGCCGTCGAAGCCGTTCCTTCGTGCCGGTTTGTGCTGTCGGGTCCGCCTCGCCTCGTGCATACGCGCCATGGTCTCTCGCGTCGAGTCGGGCCAGCCTCATCGTGGTACCCAGCTGGATCCGGACGGCCATTCGTCGGTCCCGTCGTCGGCGCTCGCGAAACGAAGCGGAGTCGAAGCGGTGCCGCGGCACGACGCGATCTCGCGCATCGTCGTCGTCGTCGTCGTCGTCGTCGTCGTCGTCGTCGTCGTGAGCAACACAGCCGAGCCGAGCCGAGCGCGGACTCCTCCGTGTTCTCTGATGTAACCCCCTTCTCCCTGCATCCGTGAAACCGCATCGCGGTTCCACCTTATACCGCCGCGATTACGCATACACGCTCGAGAGAGCCGCGATCCCGTAGATCGCCCGCGATCGCCTGCGACGCGTCCTCGCGCGCGCGCGTCGCGAGTCTGCCGCCGGGACCGAACCACGCTGATCGAGGCCGGAGCCGATTTCGAGAGTGGCGTCTTTTGTGCCGCGACCCTCGCCTTCCCCGGGGAGAGAAGAACGTGGGAATCTGTGAAACCTGTGTGTCTCTACGTGGATATCAGCGATCGAGAGGATTTTCGTAAGATTGCACGAATCGGAGCCTCATCACGCTAATTAGGAGTTTAACTTTGTTGTGAATTTTGCGTGCGTCGATTTGTTATTCGCCGGACGTCAGAAGTTGTGTTAAATTTCGAAATGAATAAAATATTGTGCGAAGCAGCTGAAAAAATAAATGACACAAATGTCGACCGATAGACAATTTCTTCGGTTCCACCACTTGACTTTGTTAAGTGATTACCTCTTTCGGACGACTGCAAGGGAAAGACACACGAAAGTCCATCGACGGGATTGAAGTGAAGTGGGAAAGCTAGCGTGCTGCGATTTGTATCGTGCGAAACACCGTTTCTCGATATCGCGAAAAGAGATTACTCCGATACGTGAATCACAGTCATAATTCACGCGGGGCAATCGAAGCTCCCCTCTGACTCGCTGGCACGCACGCGAGGTCCTCGCAAATCAAGCTCGCGGTACAATTCAGATCGCGCCGGACCCGCGCGGACTTAACGTTCCATTAAGTTGCGCCCGTAAAGTAAAAAAAGGTATCGCGTTTATCGGGATCGTAACTCACGGATTCTCTCTCGCGATAGGTGCCGACTCGCGGCAACGCGATCAGGTGATAAACCGGAAAGAAACGGTCCAGAGGCAGGAATCGGCAGGAAGTGAGGTATCTAGATTTGTAGAACGTTGCCACGTTCCGCTAATGTGTGCCACGGGTATACGTTGTGCCAGCGCGCGCGGTTGAGTAAGATCGACAACGGTGATTTGACTGGATCTCTCCTTCGCGATCGAGATCGCTGATTTTCCCGAGTGACCGACGCGAGCGTCGCGGGTGCGCGTGCACCGATGAAAATCTCCGAGTACTGGCGGTAACACTTGATCGACGGGCTCCCGATCATGGATCTGCACGTTGTCACCCAGCGATTGTTGACTTTCTCAGGTGGAATCGCGCGGACGGCATCGGCGAAAGTATTTTCGATCGTCTGCAGAAGTAAGTACGCTATTAATCTACAACGGCGTAGAAGAACCGTGCGTTGGAGTGCCGGAATGTGTGAATGTCGGACGCGAGGTACGGTAGGGAGATCACAGAACGCGATAGTCCTAACTTTGAGGATGGTTACATGGATTAGAGGCCCTGAGAATTCGAAAATAAGCCGAATGAAACGTGAAAGGTTTAAGGGATGATGCGATCTTTGTATTCGACGATCCGAGAATACCGAGATTCTAGATTTCTATGAATTCTGAGTTGCCAACATCCCATAATTAACTGGAATGCAAAAATCGAATGATCCATCAAGCGAGTTTTTCCATTGTTAGATTCAAATTTTATATAAAAAATCTTATCTTGTACTTAAATGTACATGGCTTTAATTTTAATCTCATATTAAGTGAAATTTTTATTTTAAATACATTTTGGAAAATCTGTTATTCTTTTCTCAGATTACATTTAGCATAAAATTTTTAGACAGCCTCAAAAATAAAAATATTCAAGTTCCCGCTTTAGATATTTATATTTTTGCATTAAAAATCCAAGTGTGAAACGGAAAATTATCATTAAAATTTATTACTACGAACAATCTATAAAAACTCGCTTCACGACGAGTCCCTTGCCGTTGCAATGCAATACGTGCCTTCTTGGCCCTGAAATCGAGCGCGGCGGGGCGCGACGCGACGTTCGCCGGCGCGTCCTTGATTTTCGCTCGATTAGTATCCGCGCGCGGCGGATCGCCCGTTATTGAAGAAGGAAAAAGTATCGGACGTCGTTCCGGTTGGCCGTTTCGGTTCAACGGCCCGCGCTTGAAACGGCCTGTACTAGAGGCGGCTGCACGCGTTCGTCCGAGCTCGAGCGCGTGCGATGCACAATACCGATTCTTTCCACGTTGCGACGAGTGGAGGAGCGCGGCTTCCGGGATTGCCTGGGATCACCGGTGAACTTTCACCGATCGACAAAAAATCGCAATGTTTTCCGCCCGAACAACGCCACGGGATGAGCAAATGTTATATTCATAAATGCCGGTGCGACCCTCTCCATTGTCTTCATATCCGCGATCTAATGATATTTTTCCATTCTTTCCCTCTGAAACTGAACATCCAGCGCGGAAAGAATTTTTGTTTATTATTAACTCCGATTACGTACATTTACTAAAAATTATTTCTCACTGTTCAACATTACTTTCCATGTATTTTCTTTCGTTTCAAGAATTTATTCTTAACAAAATTCCGGATAAATTAACAATGTATTTTGTATATCTCAATTTTTTCTAATTTTAAAGATTGGTATATGGATTATTAAATTGATTCAGAAAATTGACATGTTCTGGAAAATTTCTAATATTTGTCACGCTTATCGAATATTTGCTCTTTTTTTTTCAAATTAATTCGAAGCATCGAAGTCTACGACGCTATCGAATGTGAAACACGAATCGTCTTAAGGAATGGAAGGACAAACAAGAAGAAATTCCATTGCGTGGTTCACTGCTCCTTACAGTTGATTATACAAATGGCACAAGTTTTATTTTTTTTTACTAAGTTTATTGTATCCGTGGTTACGTAAGCGTCTAAGGAATTTCGCGCACAAACGCGGCAATCAGGTTCAGCACCTGATATCCACACTTGTATTAAAACAGCTGCGAATATGTGCAACTCAGATTTCCTACAGTGCAATTTTCTCGTCTTTCTCAAATCCGATAATTGAAATGATTATAAATCTTATATTTTATATTAAGACAATTATAAAACAAATTTTTATTATTAATAATAAATGGCAATTAAATATGAAAATAAGTCATTTTCAGAAATTAACAATGAGTTTTATATAAAATATATGATTTAGTAATTAAACATAAAATTTTAAATTAATTTAGGTGTAAAAAAATTATAAAAGCAAACGATATTTATAAAGCTCTCTTTTCTCTCTCTCTCTCTCTCTCTCTCTCTCTCTCTCTCTCTCTCCAATAAAATAAAAGACAACTTTTTTAATGACATCATTGTTGGGAGATGCGTAAAAGTTTACTGTATGTAATTAATACACCCATACATAATTACTTATTGAAAGTTACAACTGTGTTGCTGTAAACGGTAAAATATATCCGAAGACGAAACTCAGATTAGATCTCGCAGTAATTTCTACCACCCAAGAAATGCACAGCGAAACGATGTAACCGAAGAGTAAAGGTCCTCGGTTTCGCTCGGTGCAGCTGATTAACCCGCGTTTCTCTTTCTCTCTCCTCTTTCCCTCTTTCTGTCTCTCAGATCTTATTGCTGATGAGGCTGTTAATTCCTGTCGCGGCGCGCCCCGTGAATTCCAATCGACGGCTGAAGAAAATCAATGGCATCCGGTGCGGTTTCGTCCGCGGACACGAAGAGGGATGTTCCTGGTCGCGGCCACTGGCTCTCCAAAGGCATGACGTATAAATACCAACTCGTTGTGGACCCTAAGCCGCCGTCTCGTCTCCTCTTCTGCTCCTTCCCTCTTTGGCCCGCGAAGTCTATTTAGATAATCTTCCGCCTGGCGGGAGCGGCACTCGGTGCGGCAAGGAAGTCTCTTCTTCGCGGTGGCTTTCACCAAGGTGGCATCGTGTTCCTCGTCTGTGCATCACTGATCTTCTGCCCCTGCACCTCTCGCGGTCGCCTCAGTTCCCTGTGAAATTTTTTGGCATCAGCCACGCCCGTGTCTGTCGCGCGAACGTCTGTCTCGTGATTCGTATAACGGCCTTGAAGAGAACCCTGAGGAAAACCCCCGAACAAAACGTTTTGAAGAGCATCGAAAAGAGCTTGAAGAGAAATCCTGAGAGAGTCTCAAGAAGAATTTCAAAGACAGCTTTAAGAGTCGTTAAGGAGAACTTTGAAAGCATGCAAAATATTTTAAGAATTCTTCAGAAGAGGTATATATACATACTTCCGCATTATCTTGAGGTGGAAATACTGAAGAGAGTTAGGACAACAAAAAGCTTAAAAAAAGTTGAGCGATTCGTGAAAATAATCGTAAAGTACAATCGTATAATCTTTAAATAAAAGCCAAAAAATTTGAATGTTCAAAAGATTCTTAAAAAAAAGTTTAATATATTTATAATCAGCAACACAGTATCGGAAATTTAAAAAAGACGAACACTGTGGTGAATAGTGAAGCATGTGCAGATTAAACTGAGAGGTAATTAGACTTTTGAGAAAATAAGAGAGAGACGCGATACGCGATGACGGAACTCGTTGACAGTGAATTTATTCTCGGAGGGTACGTACCTGATGTGCTAAATGTGAACTGATTCATTTGTTGTTTGTTTAGTATATAAGATAAGTATATTTAATATCATAACAAGATAAACGTAACAGTTACTTCGCATGAAGTATAGTTTGAATCTTATTAGCTCGCTTGGTGTTCACTCAAATTTATTCGCGTATATGATGGAACAGCACTTGTCAAAATTAATTTTCAATTTGTAAATAATTTATAAAATATTTATATTGAAATGAAATGTTTTCCAAATACAAATATCAAAATACTTTTCATTTAAAGTCTTAATAGAAATATTTTTTTTCACGCATTTTATTTAATTAATATATTCTGAAATATTTTTAAATTTATTTTGTCTCAATAATTTGCATTATTTGATTTTAACAACATTATTGTTAACCTCTTTAGCAACATACTGCACGTTGAAAATAATTACAGACGCTCCTCTTTTCATTGCATCATCATCATCGTGATCTCAATCAATGCCAGTAGTTTTCATTTCTTTCTGGCATGATTCCGAGAGAAAAGAAGTAATTGTGTACGTTCGAAGTGCCAACATTCCATTGCAAAATTTGTTAAATAAACATTTGAGGCACTCTCAATTATAAGACATCAGACATATCTTGTTTGCATGATAATGAAATCATTATCAAATAATTTGTCATTCTATTAGCTGATTAGTGGTAGACAGTTTTATTCCATTTCTGCTGTAGCATTCTTTAATTCCTCTCTTGCATAGTTGACATATAGAGAGCAATATTATTAAATATCATGTTTACTTATATGACATATTATTTTACATTATAATAATACGTGAAAAAGAACATTATCCTTCAAAGTCTATTCATCTATATATTCCATATATTCTCTTGAAGCAACTCTTCAAGAATTAATTAAAGGCAACTATTAAATAAGCGTTTCATCTGTGATACTTCCGCCGTGCAAAATTGGCGAACGCATCGCGAGAAATGTCCCGGCACGCGTCATCGTGCCGCCCGCGAATAAGATATAAATATCGCCGGTTCTCTCTCTCTCTCTCTCTCTCTCTCTCTCTCTCTCATTTCCTTAGGAATGAAACAGTCACTCACCATAGCAAAAATATCACATCATATCTTGTACGTTAATAACGATTAATTAATGACGCAATCCGACCCGTCGAAAATGGCACGGGAGAAAATAAATTTCGCGGACTTTTTAAGTGCAACAGCGCGATGCATGCCGCAGAAAGAGGATTACAGGAGCAAGCAGGTATTCCCCGATCGCCGGCCAGTTTTGTGCGGCGATTTATAACGAACGATTTGCAGTGACTTATGGGGCAACTCTCGATCGATATGCAAATGAGGGGACCGCGCGGCTTACGCGACCGTTTAGACTTAGATCGCGAATTAATTTATTTGAAAGCGACGAACGGTCACCGACACGGGATGGTTGCGCCGCACTGATTAAATCGGCTTAAATCGCGCTCGCTTAATTAAGCAAAAAGTCAGAAATGCACTATTGGCTAATTATCGGGCTACTGCTTTTGGATTTATAGACAAACCTTTAATTTTAACTTCATAATTATCCGGAATACTTTTTTTTCGATAATTTTTGCTTAGTTAAATTGAAAGTAGGATGTAATATTATCGGGAGTATTTTACAATTTACGCGCTTTATATAATTATATGATAATTATATATTTTTTTCGATAATTTTTGCTTAGTTAAATTGAAAGTAGGATGTAATATTATCGGGAGTATTTTACAATTATACACGCTTATATAATTATACATTTATACACTGCTAATATACTTTTGTAATTACTATTATATTCTTCATAAATAATATTTCTATATTTACATATATAAATATTTTATTTATTTTATATATATTGTTTGAAACTATAAAAATATATATTAAATGTTGCATTTTGCTCCACCGTTTTCTCTCGTATACTTAACATGAAAGACGTTTCGTGCGAGCAGATGTTCGCGACAATTAAAAGTGATTGACGCGAATCTGTCCGGCGCGCGAATCACAGATTAACCCGAAGCAAGATCGAAGTACAAACCCCAATGGTCGGGATGTTTCTGTGTAGAAGGTTAATATACGTCTTTCTATATTTAGAAACGTTTCCCTGAGAGAAAAATTTCGAAACCCCTCCCCCAGTGAGCTGGCTTTCTTTGCATTCTCTATGGGATAAAGGAAGTATTACATTGGCGGATCGTTTAGCGTACAGACGGCTAGCAGCCGTCACGAGACTATTAGCTCGTGCCTCCGGCACAAGAGTCTTCTGATGTTCTAATAGATTTTAGTATGGAAACCTATTTAGATAATAAAATTTTCTTACGCATCGTTTCACAACACAGAAGCTTGTTGTGACAAACAAGCAATTTGTATTATAAGAGATTGCAAGTTCATTCTATATTTTGCTTTAAAGTATTCTATTTTAAAGTTATAAACATTTTAAATAACGAAAACTGTTTTATTTTCTGCGTATACATTGTTATGCAACATATATAATATTTATCAAATAAAATGTTTCAATTTACATACGTAATACATAAAACATTACTTAATGCTTAAATTATCAAGAAAGCAATCTTTTTTATTGAATATCATATTACGTGAGGCAGTTTCTCTTTTTAGAAATTAATATTAGGTTTCTATTACATTTACTACATATAAAATTTTATTTTACTACATATTCATTTACTACATATAAAATTTTACACTAATACTTTCTTTTAATTAATAAGCAAAATAAATATGTCTTTTAAGTGTAAAATATTGAGTCAGTTGCCTGAAAATGTCAACTAGTTACAGTCCATATGTTAAATCTCAAATATTTAAGTTTCTCATATTTCGAAATTATTGATATTTATGACTAATATCCAATGTCCTCGTTTTCTGGCGACGTAAAGTCGCGAGTCCGGCGCAAAACTGTCAAAATACGGCGGGAATGCACTTTTGACGCGGGTGCTTATCGTTTCGCAAATAAACCTCACAACGCAGTGCGTTGCGCCGCGATGACAAAGCATTGCAAATGTTTATCGGTTATTTGCACTGGGACGAGTTGCCCTCCCATGTGCAAATAACATCCTACGAAATGGAATGCGGTTGCTTTTCTTTATTCGGCGTTTTCCTTTTTCGGAATTGACATTGAACCGCCACCAGTAATGACTAAAATTTTGCATCATTTATATAAGAAAAACATTTTACGGAGAATATATGTTTCTTTCTGATAAAAATAAATTCATAAATGTTAAATAATTGAAAAAAGAATCAGCGAATTGTTTACAAGTGTACACAACATATGTAAATTATTATAATGAATTGTATATGTTATATTTTTAACACTTATATTAAACGAAAACCGTTGGTACAGGAAATACGTGTAAAACAAAGAAATCATTGCTAAAGAAAATATGCATCGTTCGATTGAATGCAAATCTCGTTGCTTTTTTAATCAAGTGAATTGATTCAATTGGAAGATGGATCAAGCAGAATGGATTGCGACGCGGACGCATGCGTTTATAATAGAAGCGGTCCAGCTGGAGCTTGCGAGAGAGTCGCTCTTTCGTTTCGGTTTTCTTACGTGCTGCGCGTGTCGGATAAGACGTGATTTTCTTTTTCTCCGCGATCTTGATCTTACACCGAGGCAAGAATCCCTTCGATCAAATAGCAATGCGCGAAGATACATTGCCCGCGCGTGTTGCTCGCGATTTTGTTTTTCACTTTGGTAGTTCTTTGCTCGCTTCTCGCTTCTACATTTAATCGTTTAACATACATTTCGAATATACGTTAATCATTGCATAGAAGAAAATTAAATATTAACCAGTTAATAATTTAATAAGCTTCTTATAATAATATAATCATTAAGTATAACTTCTTATAATATTATTTTTCTTAGTGTTATTAATAGTGTCATATTACTAATACGGTATTAAGTTTAATACCATCTTGTGATATATGCATATAAATGTCATAAAAGGAATTTTTGAATCCAGGAAAAATTCGTATACAATTAAAAATTTTAAAGTACGTGTCTTTTAAAACTTCTGCTTGGTCTTAACTATAGTAAATTTTTTTATTTTATCCTTAAATTTTTTAATAAGAATTAATTCTTTTAGTGAAATAAATAATTATTAAACTATACTTATCTCATTCGAAGTTATTGATATTTTTAAAAGTACTTTCCCATCTCAAAACTCTGAAACTTGTGTAATTTTTACAAGATTGATAAGATTAAAAAGAGTAAAATTATCTGAAATGAAAGTTCTTAATCGAATCTTTGTTAAAAGATTGGTTTAAAAATTATTGTAGAATATAACTTTGTTATTTTCTTACCCTGCATTACTTCTAATATTGCTCTGTATTTTTCGCAAAGGAGCAAGAACTACTTGAATGAGTAAAGATAAAGATAAGCAGAGGCGCCAGGAATAATTTTTATTTGCCATAGCATGTTCACATGTGCACCGAAGGCAAACAACATTCTTGTCGATCCCGTCGGATTTTCACCGACGAAAATACGTTTTCTGTCACATTAGAAAAATCCAAACGACGGAATGGATAAGCGCCAAACGACGTAATGTCGCCAATAAACACATTTTTCACGTCAACGAGAGAGAAATGATTCTTTTTTTCCTGAATTCCCCCATTTCGTCGCGACAAATTCACCGGAGGCATTTTGGCGCGAGTTCAACGACTTGTGACGTCAATCTGTCATCGATTAAAGTGACGCAATGAATATCTAATAAGATACCTGTCGACTTTATGGTAACGACACAGTAGTAAAAGGTGTGCTCTTAACGGACGATAATGATACGTGACTATCTTGAAGAATAGAGTCACGTATATATATTTAAGAGTCGTTCATACATGCATCTCTGATAAAATGTTGTTTCAGTCTCTTAGATTCAGTCTTTTTTTTGTTAAGCATTCTTTTCAATCCTTGTCATATGAGATTTAGTAAAAACACTACGATTAATATTTCAGAATACATAAATATGCAAGAAATTTGAAATATATATCTCTACACTTTAATAATTTTATATTTTATTTTTGACATATGGATGTATTTATTGATTTTTATTTTCATTATTTTCATATTGTATTTCGGATATTCTATGCGAATAATTTCGATAAATTTTGCGGTGCCAAGAAGTTAACTCTGTATCGAAAATCCATTTGGCGTGAAGAAAGCTGTTCCGAACTTGAAGGATGATTGTACCGAATACAGCGGTTCCTCGGGTATTAGCGGTAATACCCAAGAGGGACTTCCGGCACGGCAAAGCGTTTCGTTTGCATTAACGGTGATAATAAATTCGGAGCGGACGTTTTATGCAAGGCCTTGCGCGCGAATTCCAACGAATTTTCATCCATTATACCTGTCAGCCGCGGTCACGCTTATCTACTTAAATGGACATCCATTAAATCGCGATTTTTTTTCAACTTCTCGGATATAAATCGTAATTAAATCTGCATTCTTATATTTTTGTTGAGCTCACAATAAACTTTGTTATTTATTTAAGTAGTTGTCAGTTAATATCTTCTTAATATCATATGAGAGCAAGGATAATTTCATGATAAATCTCGAAAGCCAAGATGCAAATTCGTTTCTTTTTTTAACTTTTGTTTTACAATATAGTTTAAGAAGAAAATCATAAAATAAATTATAAACTTTAGCAAATTATAAAATTATATATTGATAATAAGCAATAAAATATAATCTTTGATAAATTTTCTCGAAAAAAATATTATCAAAGAATAATTTTTCTTTATATTATGTTATGAAATGTTGTAAAATATAAACGTGTCTTACAAAAGTATTTTATTATTAAAAAAAGGTCATTATATTGAAACTGCTACTTGTTCACTATTCCGTCGAATTTTATAACAAAAGCGTGGGAGGCGTATGTAGGTGGTAATTCGAGATTTATGCAGCATAATTACAGCTTCGTTTTAATCATTTGTTTATTTATTCGCGCGCAATAAGCGGGCAGCAAGCGATCTGTGAAACTCATTGATTCGGAAAGGGCTGCGACAATCGCGCGTTATAGCAACGACTGATCTGGTTCGGATTAGCAGGCACATCTCCCATTGATCTGATTGTGAGTGGAAAACGTGCAATTGGCTCGTGTCAATATCACGGCTTTAGAAGTACGTAGAAAACGGCTTTCAAATAAAATGGGAGAAGCTTATAATGAAATAATAGAAGAAAATATTTAAAAAAAAAATCAGAGGAAGAAGATTGTTAAAATTCCAGTGTCACGCTAATATAAACGAGATTATTTTGCTTCGAGATCCGAATATCACGTAACAAGACTACAAATAAGTATATCTTATTTTAAAGAAGAATACAATCTTGAAAAATATCATAAAGATGCAATTTTTTAAATTATAAAAATAGCATTACAGAATTGGCACACGTTACATTATTTTGCAATCACGTTACATTGCAGAGAATTTAAAAAATAATTATTTTTTCTACAACAATCTTCGCATTTATCGAATCTACCTATTTAAAGTAAAGTGAATTAAGTCTCGAAATATCTCGTGTCGCGCGAATCGCAAGATTGCCGGGAATTCTCGCAAAGTTTTTTTTAATGACCCACAGACTCGCAATCGGAAGACCCCCCTCGGACGACAGCAGGCTTCTTCTCGGACCTGGCGAGAGGCAAGAAAGAATTTCGCGGCCGGCATTGATTTTGCTACCACGACACGTGGTAGCCTCGTCGCTTCCGGTAACGGCGGCGACTGTCCACGGCTGTTAATGGTAGCGCTTCGCGAATTCCGGCGAGTCTCATTCATCGGCGATGGCGCATGATAAATAAATAAGATCGTGGCCGACAGTTATTGGGGAATGCGCGAACGTCCGCAGTAATTTACGCAGCGGCCCGCATTTTGCGTGCGTAAGTGCGTGATGCGCCCGTCGCGTGAGCCGCTCGCTCGTAACTCAACCGAGATCGTTAATATCCCATAGAATGAATCTAGCTCGTTAGTCCTCGCGCGAGGCAGCCAAGGACAATTCATGCGAGCAGTAATCTCTTTCGCGCGCAGCAAGATTCGTCCTTCCTCTCGCTTTATTTTCGCGTCGTGTCATCCTTCGCTCGGGCGTCTTTTTAGTCCAGTTTGTAACATGATTTGAATTTCAGGGTGAAGGAAGGATGAAGAATGCCCCGCGCTGGCGGAGGTGACGGGGGTAGTGGGCCCCAGAGGACAGGAGGGGGTGGCTTCGGAGGATGGCTGGGTGGCGCTGCAAGAGCCATGACGGGTGGAGGCGTCGGTGGTGGATACGTTGTTCTGGGTAGCACCAGATACGGTTTGCGGATCTCTCAGGTATTGTGCAGCTTATCCATCATTATACGACGATAAAATGTTTTATTTGAAATTACATCGGATTACGAATAATATGAAGAAGTTTTGCTAAATCTTTTCTTGATATTAAGAATATTTATACTCCAGAGAGTTACGAAAGAGACGACTTCTTCGTTCCATTTCAGCCGCAATTAATTTGCAATTATATAACAGTTTTCTGATTTTAAATAAACTTAAATAAAATAATTTAGAATTTATACTGTAAATAAAATATTTTTTGGTTTTATTTTAATAAGATTTCCAGCAAAATATTTCTTTTATTGTTCCATGAGGGAAAACTTGTTCATTTTAAATTCTTCTTAAACCAGTTATTCTCTTTGAATCTCGGCTGGTAACGATCTTCGATGTCGCGACAGGAGCGATTCGCGAACAAAATTAAGACGTTGAAGGATCTAAATTTAGAACCGATCATACAAATAGAATCCGCCAGTCACTGACTTTAAAGCTGATTTTAAAGTGACTCTTCAATTCTCATCCCTACCATTTTTTCTGACTTTCTGCGTTTCTTTTCACGGTTTGTCCGCGAAATAATAAGCACCATTGACGTCACAACGTACGGCCGACGTGAATCTCATGTGACACATTTGCGCGTCATTCTCTGCCAAATTTTACCCAAGATTCGTATAAATCGCCGTTATTTATCGCCATGTAGATTAATGACGCCATTATCGATTCCGGTGACTTCTGAAAATATTATCTTGGTGATATAAAAAAGATTGGCCGGAATTTTGGAGTAACGCGGCAAGGAAAATTTACGAAATGCGATACGTCCTTAGAAAGAGTACGTAGTAGTACGCTAGTCTGTACGTCATTTTTTCCTGTAAGTTTAAAAATACGAGATACATTTGAGACGGCGCGAGGAACAGTGTCTCTAAGTTAAGGAACATGAGAGAAATGGAAGGAAACGAAAAAGACGTATCGCCGCAGACGGAGAAATAAAGCGGATATGAGGACGTGCCTGTGAAATACAAAGAAATAGCGAATAAGTAACAAAGATATACGAGGCGCCCTGGAGAAGAGAGAGCCACTAGCGTAATTCTATTTTCGAAAGAATTTAGCGTCGATTTTTCTTCAGCATTTGATTTGAATCTTCTATCTCAGTACTTTTAGTACCAAATTAAATTTACGTCTGCATAAGAGTGCTTAAATAAAGCATACGATGTTTAACATTTTACGAATTATTTTAAAAAACGAAATAATAAACGCTGAGGCGTACATACGACTTTTGAAATAAAAAAAATAGTCAATCAATAGTCACTTCTTAAAAAGAAAAACTTAGGTCAAAACTTAGGATAACCAAAAAAGGCGATAAGGATCGCTTTACAAGGAATTAACGAAAAATTGTGTTTATCTGTTCCAGGAGAGCCTGCCGCCGATCAACTCCAGAGAGGAAACGCAGGAGCGCCGGCGGAAGCGGAATTCGCGCGAGAGCGACTCGCGGGAGCGACTGACCGAGAGATTGGTGGCGGAAAAGCCGATCGATCTAACAGCCAGCATCGCCGATTGCTGCTGCATTGGTCCACGATCGCGCCTCCCGCTCCCGCGGGTCCCACCGGCGATCACTTCCTCGTCGGCCGTGCCCTCGATGGCGACCGCAGCATCATCGTCGTCGTCGGCGTCGTCGTCGTCATGCCCTTCGATTGTCGCCGGTGGGCCCCCCGCCGGGGGTATCGCCGACGGCTGCTCGGCGTCTCTTCCTGCTTCTACCACGAGCGTCGCGGAGACGACGCCGACGCTCGCTAATAATAGTCGCGGCGCGGTGCAAACATCGGTGGGGAACATCGGCAGTAGCAGCAGCACCAGCCAGCAGCAACAGCAGCCACACCACTACCACTACCCGCATCATTATCCACAAACAGCAGCGGCGGCGGTAACATCGTCGTACTCGCCACCGACGACGACGCCGTGCTCACCCTCGACGTCGCTCGGCTACTCGTCCGGCGTCCCGACGACGACGCAGACCGTCTCCGTGCCGCGGCAGCTCGCGCAGTGGACGAAGCATCAGACGCTCAAGCTGCAGGTACTTACTTCAGTCGATCGCGCACCGAGATCGATCGTTTGCCCCCTCGCTTCTTAGTTCAGTTAGTCATTCGGTTCTTCGTCGTTCCGTTATCCGCGAGTGGATCGCTGATCGCGCGATGGGTCGTTTCGATCGCGCGAGTCCGTAGTCCGCGCAGAGTTCGTGTTTTCGCGCGTAGACTCGGTGAGGTGCAAAAGGTGGTCACAAGGGATACAAAGTGGAGTGGCTCAGGTCCGGAAGACTCTGTGTCAGCAACCCCGAGGTAGGTCTGAAGGTCACCGCTAGGAATTTTATCTCTCTGATGACACCGTAAATTCTGTCGATAACAGGTTTGAAATAATCTTCGAAATAGGCTTCATTGAGAACAGGTTTTGTTTTAAAGGAATTTTTTTTGTTTTTTTTTTCTTGATTTTCTTGGACCAAAGAATAACTTTTATTAATCTAACTCTTGAAAAAACTCATACATTTTCATTAATTGTATCTTTTTTAGGGATAATCGTCTTCCAAAATTTTACATTTAAAAAATTTTTTAATTCTCGTTTGTAATGCGATAAAAAGAATATTATCTTGTCAATCTTACAATTCAGTTTTATCTATTCGTAGAGGCTTTATGATTAAATTACTCTTTCTCATGGACAATTTTTGTTTTCAATTTTGCGAAACTGTCAATGCATCCACTTCACCTTGAAACGTACACTGTTTCATCGCGCCAAGGAAATTCATCAGCTTGCAGAGAGGCTTGCCAAAATTCACGCGTGATCTCTTTGCATACTCGGTTTCTTCAATTGCTTTTCAAAATCATGCACTCGTGCGGACGCCTGATTTTTAGATCACCTCACACGTAGCGTCGCGGCATGTCGCCGCTCCGAGAGGGAAAAGATAAAGACGACGACGAAAATAGAATATCGCTTCTTCTTATTCGACTAGACACTTATGTAGGCATACGTATAAGTTTTCGATGTTCTAGGCCTGCCACTTTACACATTCGCCCGCGTGATATACTCTCGCATCGCTATGATGCGTCAGTCATTACACAAGTTTGTGTTCATAAAAAATACTTGCAAAGCCAATTTTTACGTTGCATTTATATTCATTATAATTTTGAAATTTGAATTTTGAATTTGAAAATTAAGAAGAAACAGAAAACTATAATTAAATTAAAAGCCTTACCTTTAAGCTGTAGACTTTTTAAATGACTCTATCAATACGCAAATCATTTATCAAGAGATGTTTTGATTTCAATTGGCGGAAGATTGATAATTTGATTCTGTCTTAATATTGGTTCAGAAGTCGTTGAAAATAGGTAGCTGGGAGAATGAAAAATAAATGGTATCATTTGTTTTACCGACTTGGGTTTTCGCGTATCTTTATGCACCGGAACTATTGCAAGCCGTGATTTATTTGTTCTCCTCTGATCGGCTGCAGGAACCAGCAGTGATAGCGGTGGACCGATTGCACAGGTTTCGATGGAGCGGGGGCGGAGGAGGAAGTGGCAAGAAGTCCTCTTCCGGCCCCCGCAGCGAGAAGGCCGAGCGCCTTCGCGAGCTCACTGAGAAGCTCAAAGGACCAGCACCGGTTCCGCCGCCCAGAAGACCGTCGCGAGTGCAGGCTTCCTCCCCTCCCGCCAGCGGATACCAGCCGTCGTTTCAAAATTATCCACAGGTGAGGAATTCCAACGTCACGGTGACGAGAGTTTGACGTCTTCTGCTACGCACGAACGAGTGATATTTTACACAACTGACTTTTTTATATTTTCAAACGTTCGTCGTTGCCAAGAAAAAGAATGTCTACTTGTTATCAACATTTGAACATTATTATGAGATCAAGCATATGCAGAAATTATTTAATAACTTGTGTTACTTGATATATACATCATAATTTTTTTTAAATTATCTCGATAAATAAAAAAATTATTTAAATGTAATATAATTTTTTAGATATTGCAAATAAAAAGGAGGACTCTTCTATTATATTTGTAAAAAATATCTATGCTAAAAATAATTACATTATTTTACAGTAAGATTTTATAGAAAAAATTTTTGTTTTTCTCGAATTTGCTACACTCAAAGAGTATATTAGGAAAAAAAACATAAATTAATAATAAATATTTAAAATATTTATTTTTTATTTTGAGAAAATATAAAAAAGAATTACAAGTAACGAGATAGATTTCCTAGGATATTAGGATCGACATTAGGATATTAGGATATTAGTCGATACATCAACTTCTCATTAATAAATTCCAATGCCCATCTTGCCGCTCATGCCGAGAAAAGTTTTGCTGAACTTTACGATTCGCGAGACTCCTTCGTCACGATTTCGCTGAACTCGGTGCATGCCAAGGTGCATATATGTAGATAATCGCTCTCTCGTAATTTTACTCAAAAGGACTCACGCACAAACGGCTGTCATTCTGCTCGACATAATTTTCATACATTAAATTTCTGTTATTCTGCTGTTTTCAATAAACTTCTTGCTGTAACGTCAATAGTGACATTATTACTTCACAACAGAAATTAATAAACATAATGACGTCAAGTTACACAAATTGCAATAACATACGACCTACGATAATACTTCAATAATCGCGTGCATAAATGGTTTTCCGATTTATCGTCTATATGACATTAAACTTCTAATTAAAATCCATTTATAAAGTGAGTGTATATGCAATTCGAATGAAATGACACACTTTTGCCAAACTTAATTCGACGTAATACAGAACCAGATTAATCTAATTCTTCATGTATTTTTCTCTTTCAGACGGTGTCGAATCCAAGTTGTGGCCGCTGCGAGGGTCGCTCATCTCATCGCAGTTATACGTACAGCGAGGGCAGTCAACATGGTAATAACAATCAGCAATCTCAACAGCAGCAGCAGCAGCAGCAGCAGCAAGAAAATCCGAAGACGATGGTCCGCAGTGAAAGTGTCAGTGAAGAGTGTCTCAGTGACCGCTCGGGAAACAACATATACCGGAAGCCCTGCCACGACTCGAGGAAGACCTCGAGAGCAGGCAGACCCGAGAGAAACAGTGATGACGTCAGTGACCTCAGGAGCAAACCGAATGCCAATGCGGAGGCGGCGAAACACTTGAGACAGTACAGTGATTCCGTGGTGGACAGTGCTACGAGTGTGGACGATTTGTGCGATAACCTGAACGCTTCCGTTGGCGGCAACGAGGGGGAGGCCCGGGATGCCATCACTAGGCTGGAGCCGCGTGGGCTGCTCGCCTTTCACAGGTCCGGCGCGCCCTATAGGAGTGCCTCCTTCGGCCAGGTGGACTTTAATCAAGGTAAGCTTCCGTGTGTGCCGTGAAGACTCGCAGGCTGTGCTCATTAGGGGCGCGCTCTTGCTAGAGCTAGGTTTAATTAAACCAATTACAGCAAGACTGATGCAGATTGCGTCTACCGTAAGACGTTACTTTATCGTCATCATGCGGAAGGAAAATCGAGAACGTACTCACGTGCAATCAAGTAGAATTCTTCGACTCTATAGTCCGGTCGGATCTTTGAAAAGGAAAAAAAATGTTGTCTTTAAATATTCGATAGCGATTACAATGCGGCCAATGCTATTTTCGTTCATAGAGTCCTTCTCTTAATCCGCGATCCACACACGTGTCTTCGCGAGATACTTTTGGAAACGCGGAACTGAAGTAACGCCACAGTGACAGCCTTGTATTAGGTTTCAACCCTGAACTACATACCGCAGTAGTTTCGGTTGCATAATGAAAGACTAGAAATAAGAAAAGCGTTAAGTGCGGCTGTCAACAAGGTTCGAATTTCTAATGATAGTAATAAAGCATCTGGCATCCTTGACCCGTATTATCTTCTCAAATCAATACAATCGTTTGGCATTCGTATTTTTGATAAGATAATTTTTTTCGCGTTTTTAATATGATATAGGATTGAATTTTACTAAAATAATGAAAAAAGGAAAAATGGTATTTACATAAATTTATTAACACAATAATTAAATTGTGACACTTCATAAAGATACATATGTCAGGAAACGACTTTATTACTAAGAAAAGTATTAAATTTATTTTATAATTAAACATACATGTTATTGAAAGATTTATTAAAACAAGAATAATAATTTATAATTCAAGTAACAAGATATAAGAGCAGTCAAAATTTTATGACGACACCGAAAGCGCGAAAACGCGTCGCGGCTCATTGGCAAGCCGGAAACACTTCACGCTTCCGCGGCAACAAATCTTTCGAGACACCTTTTACGCACGAAAGACGAACTGCGAGGACGGATAACCAGGTGTCTTTGAAATATCGTCGCCAGAACTTTTCTGAGCTTGCCCAAATCTCTTTCCGCGCGAGCGAACGTAGAAGCCAAATCTATTTATCTGTTTATATTGTATAGAGCTTGAATAAATTCTATCGGGTTAAACATAGTATGTTCGCATATCTACAATTCTTGTGATTCACATGACTTTAATTTGAAATTTGTAATTCATTATCTCAGTTGTTACAATTGAAATCGATTAAGTATATAATATAGTAAAAAATGAACTCAAATTTAGAATATGATTTTAAAAATCGAAAAAAAATATGGACATTTTTGCATAAAGTTGAATTCATATTTTTCGTAATTTCATCTCTTCCGAAGCACGTAAATGATGTATATCCATGTTTATATATGAAAATTTGAAAACATCAAAATTGATATACGATACATTTTATCGTACTCACAACATTGAAAATAAAATTTAACGAAATCGTATTGATTTATTTCGCCGATTTAATCGTACGGAATAAAATTTTCTATCGTATCTTAATCGGTCAGCACGTTCGCCGGAACTCCGCCAACGAAGTGCGCGCTGTTTCTCGCGTCTTCGTGATCTCTCATCTCGCACGGTCTGTTTGTTATTATTGGAATGGTCCACCTTCTCGGCCTAAGAGCGCTGCCAAACTTACGTGACACTCGAGGAGGTAATTAGGATTTCCTCTAGTGCTCTCTGCATCTCTTGCCTTCTCTCGCCGACCGAGAGCCGGTCTCACTATTGCTCGGTACAAGAGTACTCGAGTTATTATTGAAAACGCGCGTAATATGCATCTCTGGAATACGTCATTCAAAAAATATGTGTAGAGATCACTTGAATTTGTATCGAAAGCTCTCTTATCATACAATTAATAGTAATAATAGTTAGTAATAGTAATAATGTTTTTTGGACTAAAATCTAAATTTGCCTTACATCTTCTCTATTAGTTATTTCTTTCAATTTTTTTATTTCGAGAAAAATTAATTTTTATCATAATTTATCTGTATTATCATTTTACTAGATAGATATATTATATTAAACTTAATAATAACGCATATATATATTTTTTTTTTAAAGTTTTACAAAATATCGAAAAGTTATATTTATTTTATTTCATATAAAAA